>APFE030512942.1:235160-271554 GCA_000404065.3 Pinus taeda
ATATAGTGTGGAATTTTATTCCAAAAAAATTTGCTTTCGATTTTTTATCTAACTTCAAGGTCGTTGAACTCGAATTCGAAATCAAACAAGGTGACATAGGATGCAACAAACACACATCGTGTTTAGAAGAGCTCAAGGATATTCCTCCTTCCAACAGCAATGGCTTCCAGTTCCTCAGAAGACATGGCTTTGCCTATGTTGCATAGGATAATGTTTAGGGTAGACTCTTTGCCTAGAAGATTTCCACCAAAAAAACATGTTATGGACTATTTTAATGTGAAACGATTCCCTATACGTGAATTGGATCATATCCAAATTTCTCATATGCGAAGTTTTGATATTTACCAAATGTTGTGTTGAAAGTCAGTGAATCTAATAATATTTCAACTATATATAGTTTTTAGGTCTTTTTTAGGCAAGAGCATGCCACACTTTGCATATTTGAAACCGATTCAAGATTTGGTGGATGAAGATTGTTGGATCTAGATCCAAGGAATGTATTTATGGCTCTCGTGGTTACATGAAGTCATGGGCATTCTTTCATAAAGATATTTGAAGTTTGTACCACATTTATGGATTTCAAGCATATATAGAATGTGAAAAGAAATATATTTGAGTTATAAGCCACTTGTAAACATTTTTTAAGTGTTGCAGTTAAAAATGCAAATTAAATTTATTATATAGTGTTTTACTCAAATATTGATTTTACTTACTTCCATATTCCCACTTCTCCTATTAGCATGCTTTACCATGCTAATTATATAAATGTTGAAAATATAAATAATGAGAAAACAACAAATAATATAAAAACCATTATAATATAGTTAATGCATAATACATGCCACAAATCATTATGCATTATGATAGATTGCCGAAAAGGTCGCACTATATTGAGCACGACATCTCAACCTAACCCACATTAATAATAACTCAAGAAAGCTTAACCTAACTCACACCAATAATAGAATAAAAGACTCAAACCCTAAGTGTAGCAAATAAAACCCTAGAGCATTCTGCCCTTTATAGAGAGGAGAAGGGATAAACACGGCATTTCTATGGCGGTGCAACTTCTGTTTGTATATTGTTATGAAGCCCTCGGCAACGCAGTGGAACCGGGGTCGGTGTGAACAGTTGGATATTTAGTTGATATTTCAGTGTCTAATTGTGTATAAATGTTGTTATGAAGTCACAGAATGGGGTGCTATTTCAATTCTGCGGCGCCTCTATTAGTCTCTCGTTAGCACGCTCTTGTGTGCGCAGTTGGTTGCTGATTAAATTCGATATTTCATTGTGTTTCGTGTCTATAGATTTTATTATTCAGTGACGGGGATGGGCTGCTTCTTGCTAGAGCTCCTCATCCTCACGGCATGGAGCGACTGTAAACAATTATTTGTTTGATGTCGTAGATTCCTTCGTGAACGTCATACAGTAAATTCTGGTCGTTGATGGCATCTATTATTCCACCTGCTACTCATTTGCTGTTCTTCATTCGTGAGGGCAGCATATTAGAGTAGTGGGAGGGTAAGAAGAAGCCTCCGAACAGAGGAATGTTATATTCTATTGCCCTGGGTATTTTTTGCAGCGTTGCTGCCATGATCCCTTGGGATTGGCCATAACATTCACATTCGCAACATCTCTATTTTTTTCTTTTTTTTTTTAATAATATTTTTTTAACCTTTTTTCCATTTGTTTTGAGATGAACTGTTATGGTTTTAGTGCTCTTTGGCCTCGGTTTTGCCAAATGATTTTTATGTGCTATATATTTGGTTTAAGTTTTAGTCGATCGTAGGTCATTGATTTGTTCATTTAAGATGCTCATGATATACGCGAAGGAATTCCAAAAGGGTATTTCGAATATAGGTCCCAGGTGGGCCTCTCTTCTAAATGTTTGCACCTTGTTTTTGCTGCGTATGAGGTGATTCTCACTTCATAAAAGGGTTTGAACACCTTGGTGGGTATGATACATTTTGCTTTACCAATGAACCAAATCTCTCTCGTCCTACCAACTAATCAACGACCTGTTGACAACTCGCTTCACCAACTTCAGCAGCTACCAAGGTCCTGATCCTGTTCAATCCGCGGCATAAGCCCAGGATTTACACCCCTTAAGCGTGCAGGCTTTTAGCCGCTAAGCTTTCTGAAAACAGTTCGACTTTTATATTAAGATCACTATTTGAGGCTTCAAGTAAAAATGTTTTGGTGAAGCTTTCTTAAATCTCGTGCCTCCTAATTTTTATTCCAAAATCTAAATTATAAAATATTCGATTTTAGAGCTGTGACCTTCCATGCCACATGAGGAGTGTTTACTCTGATTCTATCCATGTCCTTCATTTATGCTCCTTTTAATAAAATATTAATTCAGTTATACTATGAATTACATTTTATTGATATTTCAAATTTCAGCTTGTTCCACCTGCCTTCCACATGAATATCTCATACAAAATCAATTGTTTTCGACAGTCAATTATTTGTGATTGGAATTGTGGGATTTGTTTTTTTTTTTTTTTCTTTGTTTTTCTTTTTGTCTTTCTCGTTTGTTGTAATCTTATTTTTAATTTTTTGTTTAATTTGTTTCTTTCTTAAATGAGATTTGATTTTTTGCCTGATCCATAATTAGCCTTGTTCTATTTCTCAGTAATTTTGCAGCAATGAGCTGTATTCCTGAATCTTTCTTCACTTTGGAGTTAGGTCTGGAGAGTGATAACATCTGTCATGAAAGTTTTTGACTAAAGCCTTAAAAATTTAGATTGAAGGCTTTCTTAATGCTAGATTGAATTATTTTTCTTTATAAAATGTTTCTGAACTTTTGAGCGCTTTCACAGGCTTGCAAGTTGCAAGGTCGCCAAATGGCGAGTTCTATATGGGTCTAAAAAGAATTTCCTAGTTTGATATGAAATCATGTGGTTTAGAGGTTTTACAAACCCTTTGTGGCTTTTGAGGCCATCCCTATGTAAATGAACTCTATTAACATAGGTGCACTTTTTCTAGTCGTTTTCTAATGTTTGACTCTGGTGTTTTCAGAAATGTGCTTTGTTAATGATATCTTGGAAAAGTTGTTCTATGATTTTTTTGATTTTATAGATTGTGTGATTTGATTTGCTTTTTTTCCAATTGAAGAAAACAACATTTATAAGCATAAATAATTATAAAACCATATCTTAAATGTAGTTTGGAATCATTTTAGCTCTTTTGTACTGTGGACTATAGTGTGTATTGATTCATAGGTTTCATAGGTTTATGTTACCATAGTTAAGCATACAATCTGAATGATGACTTGTATATGAAGCCATGGACAGCTGTCCAGATGAGGCTTTTGTCATAGTTACACTGACAGATTTTTCTGCCCATCTCCAAGTGATTTTGTTGTATGATTGTTATAGTGTGTCACGGAGATGTTTGATTATTCCTAAAGTTAATGCCAAAGGTGAAATGTAGGTGCATGATTATCCCCAGGGTTGTTGTATAGACAAGTCTTGGCATGTCATTGTAGAAGTAGGCGCTTGATTATTGCCAAGGTTATGTAGAGACGAGTCTTGGCATGTCTAAGAAACTTGTTGCTGCTGTGATAATACGTGTGTAGTTGTTTAATGGCAGCTTTATAGGAAGCTGAGTTTTTAAGTAGTCAAGTTTACTGAGTTTTTAGTTGAAATTTTGATTATCACACGTGTGTAGGTGTTTAATGCCATCTCTGTAGGAAGCGAGTTTTTAAGTAGTCAAGTTAGCTGAGTTTTTAAGTAGTAAGGTTTGCTGAGTTTTTAGTTGAAATTTTGATGTTTACCAAATTATAAAAATCTAAAAATAAAGAAGTTAAATAATAAACATTTTAATGATGTTGGCTAGTAAAAATATTTGCGGTGTTGGATTGCCTCGGGACCTCTCCTTGCTACAGTACAAAATATTTAAATAATGTTAGTGTAGGTGTTTAATGCCATCTCTATAGGAAGCTGAGTTTTTAAGTAGTCAAGTTAGCTGAGTTTTTAAGTAGTAAGGTTTGCTGAGTTTTTAGTTGAAATTTTGATGTTTACCAAACTATAAAAATCTAAAAATAAAGAAGTAACATTTTAATGATGTTGGCTAGTAAAAATATTTGCGGTGTTGGATTGCCTCTGGACCTCTCCTTGCTACAGTACAAAACATTTAAATAATGTTAGCACATATAAAAATTAAATTTGCACTTAAGATTGGATCCCTTTGCTAAATTTATTTTGTACGCTGTGGTAGTTCCTTCTTTTTTTATTTATAAAGCAAGTTGTTCCATGTACAAAATTTTGGTGGTCTCAACTTGTCTAAATGGGAAACCAAGTCAATTGGCCACAATTGAGATTGTTATATGCCATCTAGTAACAAAATTTTACTAGTCTTTCAATCCAAGCTAAATGTATTTCACATTTAGAAACACTATTTAGGTTCTGAACTAATGCTATTTTTAAAAATTCATTAAAAACTGGAGACAACAACTATTCCTTTCTATTATTTTTATCAAATTCCACAATAGCCGGTGCAGCAGTAGAGTTGCCTGGCATTGGAGACAGCTTTATCAGATGTTGCTGGATCTCATCCAACTTATTGTCTTGCATAATCAAGATAATTTGCAGATTTTTCATGTCTTTTTTTATATTGGGCATACTTTGTGCTATTTCTACGATCTCCCCTGCCACTTGCTCCAGGGCTCTAGCCATTGAACGCTTCATAACTCAGTACACGTGTAAGGTTTGTTTGTATAGTGTCATCTTGCCTCTGGTGTGCCTTGAGTCAGGGACTATATCTCCCCATTCTTCCATCTTTGGCTCAAAATCTTCTTCCATAAAGTTATCCTCCATCTTCTGTATTAGTTGACGAATGTCAGCATGCGTCCCTTCTCTGTATGAGTGCGTTGCTTCATGGACCGCTGTCTTGATAGATTCCCTGTCTCTTCTTTGACTTGCCAGTGTCGAAGTTGTAGGGTCGCTTTTAAATGGCTGGCTCTAGCGCACTATGCCCCCACGACCCCGTCCTCTGCCAAGGGGTGCCATCTTTTCCTTTATGACCCTTGCTTACAATTGTCAACAAAAAATGTTAGCTTTCTAAGAACTTCAGTTTTCCTGTAAGCCAGCATGTCCTTGTCTCTTAGCATTCCTTCCCCACTCCAGCCTCCCTTGTCACTCTGGAAAATCGATAGTTTCTCCCCCTGGACTAAGGTTGGTGGTCAAGCCATCTGCCCTCCTGTCTTTCTCATGGATTTCAGCGTTAGTTTTCGTTTTCCAGGGCTGGCCCTTCGCTCTGTGAATACATTCCCTAGGCATGCCTATGCTCTATTCCTCTCACTCTCTCACAACGCAGTCCTTAGGGCTGCCCAGACAACCCCTCCCCTGCGTGTCCCAGCTTTCTCCCCTCTTACAACATACTATGCGTAACAGAGTGAATCGCAGCAGGTAAGCCAAAGGAAGCATACCAGGAATTGAGCTCGGCCGCAGAAGATCCCGTCGCTCACGCTGCCATGTTCCCCTCCTCCCTATTCTACAATCTAAGCTCTCTTCCTAGACTTGCCACCCTCATGTACCCCTTCCCATCTACCCTACGTCACATCCCACTATCGCCGCCATTCTTTCCCACCTCTCCCCCCATACTTCTACCACTTTGTTTCTTCAAAATTCTGGCAGTCATGCAGGACGCCACCATGTCCGGTTGATCCAAAGTGATGGCAGTAGGTGGCTCCCCTGGCTGTCCTCTACCCTGTGCTGTCCTCATGCTCATACGCTCCCCCTTCATCACCCCAATCGGGGGTGATCTCGCCCCCTTGCTAATTTTAAATCCATATTTAAAATCGATTTATGTTGGTAGTTATACTGTGTAAGTGTTGAATTATCTTCAAAGTTAATTCCTCTCTCTAGGAAACCAAATGTATCTTTTGCATCCGTGGCAAGTTATAAGCCAAAGCTCGGCCAGGCTTAACTAACCCATACAGATTTGAAAGTCTGCTCGCTGTGGCTTTAGGCTATAAACCAAAGCTCTGCCTCGCTTAGCCAACCCATACAGATTTGAAAGTCTGCTTGCTGAGACTTCTACTTTGGTCAATATTGCAAGTGTTTAGTTATCTTCAAAGTTAATGCCCAACATGTCTAAAGAACTTCACATTAGGAACTTGTTGCTGTGATAGTTACACATGTTGTCCAGCAACATCATGTTTAAGGAACTTGTTATTTTGATAGTTACAGAGTCGTTTTTGCTATGATAGTTGCACATCATGTCTAAAAACCTTGTTACTCGGATAATTACAAATTGTAGTGTTCATTTATCCTCAAGGTTAAATGTCATCTTTATAGGGAGCTAAATGCAAATTTTTGCATGTGACAAGCTATAAACCAAAGCTCTGCCAAAGTAAAAAACCATGCCCATCTGCTTATTGGGGTTTTTACTTAGGTCAATGTTGTGATCATGCCCATCTCAAGGTTAAATGCCATCTATAGGAAGCTAAATGCAATTTTTGCATGTGACAAGTTATAAACCAAAGCTCTGCCAAAGTAAAAACCCATGCCCATCTACTTATTGGGGTTTTTACTTAGGTTAATGTTGTGATCATGCCCATCTTATACCCGTAGATTTTCTCCAATCCAAACTATAGATTAAACTATACTGAGTGATATTTTTATGGTCTTACAATCAGAGACAGCTTGAATTCCGTTGATGTTTTTCTCTTATATTTAATTTGTTTGTTATTTTAGATTGGTAAGTCTTTTTAACCTAATTTGACCTATTAAATGTCTTTTTAACCTAATTTGACATATTAAATGCTACTGTCTCAACTTAAAACTTTTTTTTTTCTTTTGTTGGTATATGAAGGTTTATGACCTTTACGGGATGATAACAGGTGATCTTTACTTTTCCAACAAAAATGTTTTCGTTTTCTATATTACCATTTTTTGTTTTTTTTTTTTTTTTTAATTAAAACTGTTACGAGTATTCATGAGGTATTTGAGAAACTGAAATTTGAAATGGTTTTGGTTTTCCTGAAGATTTTTTTTGAAATTCTTGAATTCCCTGATATTGAGGAATGCAATAAAACCTTGTTTATCTATTTATTATATTATTTTTAACTTTGTTGACTAACTTTGTTGACTTGGAGAAACAGAAGTATATGGTTGCTGCATACCTCTAAATTTTAGACCTACTTCATCAATTTACACCATCAAAAAATAATTCTCCAATATCAGAGAATGCAATAAATCTCTGATATTGGACCTACTTCATCAATTTACACCATCAAAAAATAATTCTCCGATATCAGAGAATGCAATAAATCTATGATATTGGAAGAGAATGCAATAAGCCATGTTTATTTTTTAACTCGATCCTTTTCCAATTTTTTTGACTTGAAAGAACAGAAGGATATGGTTGAAGCATATTTTTGAATTTTATTTTATTTATAATATCAATTTTTGTAAAAAAAAAAAATGCCTCTTTTGTAAAAAAAAGTTCTATTCTCAACTTACTTTTACAAAATTCCTTTACATAAGTTCATCTATTTTCATCAACAATTTCGCAACTTTTTTATATACCAAAAAAATTTACAAGTTTCTATTTTCATCAATAATAAACACCTTTTCTCATAAACATTTAAAAAGCAAAAGCAAAAGATCACCAACAAAAGAAGAATGTTTGAGTTTGCTCACCAAAAATGGGGAGCTGAAACAGTGAGTATTTCTTGGAATTTTGTAATTAAATCAGTGAACTCCAAACTGATTGATTATTCGAGTATGGAACCTTGTAATTCCCTAATTAAATTAGGAAACTTTAGGAAACTTTAAACTGATTATTCAAATTATTTTCTGCTTTAATTTTTTCAACTTCATCTCTTTATATTTTCAAGTTCTTTTGAAACATTATTGAAGGCTATGAAACCACCACATATAAACTATTAATGTTTAATAAGGTTCACCTTCCATGGTGATTTCCACCATCAAACATATTCATCATCATAATTATCATGAATAATCTGTCATTGAATCTTATGTTTATATTTATAAATATGAAGGCCAAATTGATTATTCCAATTACAAGGATTTACCATGAATAGTCTAATCAGTCCAGGAATGTTACATTTATTTATAAATAGGAAGGCTGAATTGATTATTTGAATTATAAAGAATTACCATGAATAATCTGTTATGGAATCCTATGTATATATTTATAAATAAGAAAGCCAAATTGATTATTCTAATTATTTCATTATCACAAAAAACAAAAGAGCTTTAATGTTTCCATCTTTCTATTTTTTTAGGTCTAAGCTCCCTTGAAACATTTTTGTCATATATGTTTTAATAGTTTTCACCTTCCATTTATCTTCAATCTTTCTCATCTTAATTATCATATTCACAATAAATTTTGTATTTTAATGTTAGGGGATATATATATTTTTTTTTCCTTACATAGAAATGGATATGGATTTATATTAGATATTGGCCAAAATGCCTTTCACCGGTCACAATAGATCGGACATAGCCCTTGAATTTTCTTCCACTAACTGATCATAGTCCCCAAAATTTGGAGATCCATGTATTTTACTCGAGACTAGAGAATCTATCTCCGTTAATTTTCCTATCTTAAATGTACAAACAAACTGATTTAGAATAATGCAGTAAAACATAAACCTATTTTATGGTATGGAGTCCCACTCCTTAATTCCGTCTTTCAAGAGAGAGCCAGCAGGAAGTGGCACCGCCCTGTTGGCTTCCAAATCAACGTCTTTATTGTTCCCCCTCAATACATGAAGGAAATTTGCAGTTTGGAAAGATTTCACTAGAATTCTGATTCTTGAAATCACTCTTGCCAATCTAAGATCTACAGGGGAAGAATCCTCCAATAGACTATAATTATGGACTGAGAATCTCCTATAATATTAACATTTGATAGACTAGAGGCCTTTGCTTGCTTGAGACCTTGAAGAAGTGCCAAGGCTTTTTCTTCAATGCTGGTGGATTGTTCTAATCCCCAAGCGAACTTAGTCACAATTTTGCCCTCCTTATTTTTTATAACTCCTCCTGCCCCAGCCAATCCGGGGTTGCCTTTTGCTGCCCCATCAAAGAACAGAGTGTATCTGGCTTGCCTGATGAGCAACTCAAATAGATCATTCTCCTTCCCCCTGAATTGCCACTCTTTTGTATCCTTGTGTTGCCTTGTTTCTCTAGAGAATTGGAGATCCAACGAGGCACCCCAGTGTAAGTCTTGCTTGCTTAGGTTTGAGTCCGACAAATGCTCCCCCAGACTTTCTTTCCATAGACTTTTTATTTTGATAATGGTGAACTACGGATTTAAGCTTTCATCTCTGAAGACTCTTCTATTTCTCTCCAACCAGATTTGCTAGCAGATAAATTTCGGCAAGGAGAGCCATGCAGCATTGAAACTTTCGTATTTTGGGAGCGTTTTTGGGTAGAAGTTTTGCCAGTTTGCAAATAAGTCAGAGATAGACATAGGTAAGATGAATTTTGTTTTCCAATGACTCAAGAGGTTCTGCCAGATTTCTTTTGAGAATTTGCAGTCCAAGATAATGTGTTGGGCGTTCTCTTCACTATGACAGCACAAGCGGCATCGTGAGGGACCTTGGAATCCTTTCTTCTTCAATCTGTCTTCTGTTAAAATTCCTTTGTGGCATAACAGCGAGCGGAATGAGTCAATTTTTGGCATGGTTTTGTAAGTCCAGAGCCCCTTCCACACAATAGGGTCTGGAGGGACGTGAGGGCGATCATGGAGGCTTTTATACCCCTGCGCAACAGTATACAACCTTGGGGCGGCTCCCCAACCATGGGCATCCTTCCTTCCAACACGCAGAGGCGCCTTACCGTTTAGCAGAGTGAGAAGGAGATCGCATTCTTGTATCAGCTCTGGAGGAACAGGCGAAAGTCTCCATCGCAGCCAGTTGCTGCCAGCCCACAGTGAGATGTCCCAAAGAGAAACACAACCTGCTCTTTCCAGTCACAGTCGTAGCACTTGTAGAGAACTGTAGCTCGATAATGGGGGATGCATCATGATGTTGTCGTCCCATATTCTGACTTCTTTACCGTTGCCAGGTATCCAATACGCTCTGTCTCTGATTAAAGGAGTTGCTTTGTGACAGAGTTTGATCAATTGCAATCTTGAGGTGGGCAGTGAGGATTCCAGGCATCTTTTTTGCTTCCCCATGAAATACTTCCTCCATAAAGTTCTTTGCGCCCATCCTGGATGAGGGCCGATGATTCTCCAGAAAATCTTGGCTCCCATGGCTGTGTTTTGGAGGCTGAGATCTTTGAAATTTAGGCCTCCTTCATTCTGAGGCTTACAAATTTTCTCCCAGCTTACCAAAGGGATTTTCTTGTCATTGAGATTGTCACCTTTCCAGAAGAATTTGCGTATGAAGGCTTCCATTTTCTTGATGATGCCAATGGGAGCAAGGATTACAGAGAATTGAAAGATGGGGAGACTACTGAGAACAAATTTGATGAGGACAGATTTGCTGGCAAGGTTTAACCATGAGAATCCCCATGCTTGAATTTTAGCCTTGAATTTATCCAAGAGAGGGATCTAGTCTCTGCGGTAAGCTAGATTTTGGAAGATAGGAAGGCCCATATAGGTAAAAGAGGTCCAACTGAGGGAGGTAGAAAAGCCAAGGATTCTGGTGATGGTCGAAAGAATGGAGGCAGAGATATTCCAACAAAAAACTTTGCATTTACCTTTGTTCAAACCACTGCCTGTAGCTTTGCTGTAATCGTCCAGAACCTCCTTGAACTTTAAGGCGGATCTGACAGAGGCAGCGCCTAACAAGAGGGTGTCATCAGCAAACAAAGTATGATTTACATTTTTTACCCCTCTGGCTATGTTGAGCCCCAGGATCTCTTGATCAACCAATTTCTGGTCAAGATAGAAGCTCAGGACAGAAACATGGAGGACAAAGAGAAGCGGAGAGAGGGGGCAACCCTGCCTAAGCCCTCTAGAAGCTTTGAAGAAGCTAGTTGCTCTCCCGTTCACCAAGGGAGCGATCCAGGGATCGACAATACAAGCACGGATCCAATTGATAAAAGCCCATTCCAAAGCCAAATCTATGCAAGACTTCCCAAAGAAAACTCAGTCTGACACGATCAAAAGCATTTGCCAAGTCTAGTTTACCATACCTTTCTCTTTGCGAAGTTGGCTTGAATGAATTGCCTCTTGCACTAGAATGAAATTGTCAACAACTGTCTCCCCTGAACAAACCCACCTTGGTTCTCCGGAATGATCGCTGGGAGGATGCCTTTTAGCCTATTTGCAATCACCTTTGTGATTATTTTATAACCAATATTGCAAAGAGAGATGGGGCGGAACCGATTAAAATCTTTAGCGCCCTTTTCTTTGGGTATGAGGGCAATGAAGGAAGAGTTAGTGCTGCCCCCTATTTTCTGGCAATTTTGAGATTTCAAGATCATTTTGTAGAGGTTTTTCTCCATAATCTGCCAACAGACTTGAAGGAATCTTGCAGTGAAGCCATCCGGGCCTGGGGCTTTATCGGGCTCCACGTCGGAGAGAGCATCTTTTATTTCTTTTATAGAGATCTTAGCTTCTAGATGTTGATTCATTGAAGGGGAGATCATAGGAGGAACCGCTTCCAAAAATTTAGAGTTTGGGTCAGTCACTCTCTCTTCTCTATACAAATTTTTAAAGTGATTGAAATTTGCTCTCTTTATGCTCCCAAAGTCTTTGTGAGTCGAGTTTCCCTCTTTGATTTCTTCAATAGAATTGAAGCTCTTTCTAGCTTGAGCTTGTTTATGAAAGAAGGTGGAGTTTCTGTCTCCCGCTTTAAGCCATAAACTCCTAGACTTTTGTCTCTAGTGCTCTTCCTCCGAAAGGCAGGCTTTATGGAAGGTTTGTTGAAGCTCGACTTCCTTATCTAACACTTCTTTAGTGATTTCTACATCTTCACTTTGAGCATGATGTTGAGCAAGTCTGTCCTGGGCCTGCTTTCTCTCATTTGCAGGGGAGGGAAGAGATTTTGCCCATGATTTAAGAACAACTTTTAGTCTTCTAAGTTTTTCTTCCCTGATGAAGAAAGGAGAACCCCTCACTGGCAATTTCCAATTGTCCTGAACCATATTCAGGAACTCAGGATCCTTGACCCAAAGAGGATTGAATCTAAAAGGTATGGGGCCAAGATCCTTGTGATCCAACATCTCAAGCATAATAGGCTTATGATCAAAAACAATACAAGGGAGGATATGCAATCTGGATTCTAAGCCCAACAAAAGAAAAGAACTCTGCACCAAACATCTATCAAATCTAGCAGCAATGTGACCGGGGCCTATTCTTTTATTGGACCAGGTGTACTTACCATTTTCTGAGGGGATATTGAGCAGATCCCAGTCCTGCATGAGATCCTCCACCCACTCCCTTGTTGGGTCCCTTACGATTGTGCCTCCTTGCTTTTCCTCCATGCGCAGAGTGAGATTTAGATCACCCGCAATAATGATGTTTTCCAAGTTCTCAGACTCCAACAGGTGTCTGACGGAGTCCCAACACTCCCATTTCTCCCCTATATTTACTGGGACAGACATTAAAAAGGCAGAATGTCTTCCTCGAGTCCACAGGTTGTAGCTTCAAGAACAACCAGTGGGTATTTTGAATCTCAGAGACCAACCTATACTTGAGAGGATTCCAAAGAGAACCCAGCCCCCCAGAGGCTCCCCGTGCTGAAACTGCTTGGCCTCTGCTTCCCTTCCAAAAAATTTTACTGGTTTGGAGAAACTCATTGTCCTCCATTTTGGTCTCCTAGATCAGAAGAATATCTGGGGCTTCTCTTCTAATAAGGCTTCTCATTGCTTCTTCTTTCGCTTTACTCCCCATTCCTCTGCAGTTCCAGGAGACGATCTTCATCATTTAGATTTATGATGATGGGCTCCCTTGGAACCCTGTGCTTGGTTTTTAGGTATCTTCGGATTTTTGCCAAGGAGTTTCTCCAGCGTGGGCTGACTAACTTGAAGTTTGTCTTTGTAAGTTTCTTGATCTTTCTTTTCTCTAGCAGTTTTGTGGCCCCTTGCTGACCTTCTGATCGATGTCTGCATATCCCCTATTTCTCCTTCCTCCTCTGAGTCATGTTCCTCCTCGGAGGCTTCAGTTTGCTTATCCTTATTTCTTGTTGTGGCACTTTCTTCAAGTCTTGATCCTGCTGAGGCCATTTTTTCTGAGGGTTTATCTTACCTATCCTCTTCCTAAGGAACCTCTTCTTCAGAGCTTAAGAACTCATACCTATTTTTTTGACTCTTTGGCTGAGGAACATTTTGGGCAGAGGCACGCTGGGAGCCTTGGCCATTTGGGGCCCCAGATTTCTTGTGAGAGGTCTTTGACCGCTTAACTTGATTCCAATCATCTTCCTTTCCTTTCTCTGATTCCCCTTTGTTCAGACATCCTCTTGCAAAATGACCGTAGACGTGACATTTACGACATTTGAAGGGGAGTTGCTCATTGTCCAGCACTTGCACATGCATCCAACTTCCAACCTTTATTTTGATAGCCTCCAGGAGTCCCACCTCTAAGTCCACCTCGACACAGATTCGGGCACAATCATATTGATCGTTGTTATTTTCTCTGTCAATGAACTTTCCCAAAGCATTTCCAATGTGCATGAGGGACTCCCAGTTCCAACAATGCACAGGAAGATTAGGGAGCCGAACCCAGACAGGGACTACCATCGGGACATCCACAGTCGGATCGAAGTCAGGGGTCCATTTGTTTAGGTAGAGACTCTGAGGGCCTATGAAATAGGGCCCATTCCTGAAGATCAAGTCTTTGTCCTCCTTAGTGTTGAACTCAAACAAGAAATAGCCTCTTCCAGGAAATATGAAGTGACTTTGTTCTTGATCAGCGGGATCCAGTTCTTAACAACCCAATTTTCCGTTGATTTTGGCGAGGGCCAAAGGCCCGTGCACTGACCCACCAGGGCTCTATCTGCCAGGGACAAAGCGACCTGGATCGGGCCCTCAGAAGGAAGGTTTACCTTAGGAATATTAGCAAGTTTTTTAACAAACTTGGCAGTTTCAGACTTCTTCTTAGGCAACGAAGCTAGCAAAGAGGAGAAAGTAGCTTCAACATCAGGGGGAGAAGAATGCGAAGGACCGAGGGGCAAGCCTTGAGTCTCCATGGCCGAGAAGATCTGGTCAGCAGCAAAAAAACCCAAACTGCACAAAGCAAAAGCAGAAGACGAAGCATCTCAGAGCCGAAGAGAAGCAAGAAAAGAACCGCTCAGACCCTGCAGGAAGAGGCCCCGAGGCAGAGGAGCGGAACCCAGCAGATCCGGCAAGGGACGGATCAGTCCCCGAGGGAGGAGCAGGGAAAAGAGGGAACCGAACAGAACCGACAGTCCCTGGGGGCGAGAGACGGCTGAGCGGGCAGCGCCCAAGCTTAGCGGTGCAGAGCGAGACGCAGTAGGAGGCAGCGACGCAGAGTGAAAGCGAAAGAAATTTTCTATATTAAGGGATATGTACTTATTATAAGATTATTTTTATTATTTCCTTATAATCACAAAAAACAAAAAAGCTTTAATGTTTCCATCTTTCTATATTTTTAAGTCCAAGTTCCCTTGAAACATTTTTGTCTTAATAGTGTTCACCTTCCATCTATTATCAATCTTTCTCATCATAATTATCATACTCACAAGCAATTTTGTATTTGTATTTTAGTGTTGGGGGATATTTACTTATTATAAGATTATTTTTAAATTAAATTCAAGTTTCTTAATCTCATTTTTTCATTAACCTAAAATAACCTAAAATAACATCTCACAGCCTTGAATTTTTAAGATTATTCTTAAATCAAATTAGAGTTTCTTAATCTCATTTCTTTCATTAACCTAAAATAACATCCCGCGACTTTGAATTAGGGTATCAAAAACCTAGATTTTTTTCACTTTAATCTCATTTCTTTCAACTTCCTAAAATAACATCACACAACCTTGAGTCACGTATGAAAAACTTAGCTCTCATTTTGGATTGCAGATTACTGTGGTGTGATTTCTGAATGGAGTTCGGATTTTCCACAGTGTTCATGTTTTGCTGTCTACGTTTCGAGTCTGCAACTAGACTCATCATCAGGACAAATTGTGTGTGGAGAAAAGAAGTAAATTGTTAGGTATAAATAAGAAAAAGGCAGGAAATGAAGACAAATGGCCGACTCTTTGTTTGCTTATTAATAATTAATTATTTATTATTGTCATTTAAATTTTTGTTTATGATTTGTTTGCTTTTTAATAATTAATTATTTATTATTGTCATATAAGTTTTTGTTTATGACTTAATCACTAAATAGTTATTTCTAATTTTTGTATTAATATTGGTATTTAATTGTTTTGTTTTATCATTATGAATTCATTATTAAAATATTGCTTATTCGTTGATGCTTATGTATATCACTTATTAATTATTTGCTTATGTTTATTAATTATTGTTTATGCTTATTTATTGTTATTAAATTAATTCTTATTAATTATTGTTTTATGTTAGTACTTGATATTTATGTTATTGTTCACAATTGTTTTAAAGGAAACATATTTGCTTTATTTATTATGTCTTCTTAGAACTTAAAATTATAATTGTTATTAATGCCTATTAGTTGATTCTAGTTTATTAATGTTAGAATTATTTATATTCCTATTAAAAGTTTATTAATTGTTTTATGGGTTTATTTAATAATAATTCTTTAATATTTTTAGCTTTTATTTATTTATCTATCAGCTCTAATACCTACGATGGTTGATATTCTAGGGAAACCTATATATTTAAAAGATAGAGGCTTATTTTTAATGCTCCTTAAGTTATTTACTAGGATATTTTTTAGAGTTTTTCTATATATACTTATTATTATTATCTATTGTAATTGATATTTAGCTCTCATTTTTCCCGTCATCTTTGGTTTGTAAGGCAAGATGCCTTAATTTTGCAATGCAACAATCAAACCACTTGGAAGTCTAAATAATAATTCACTGCCAATACATAATTCAACACATGCTTTTTGGTGTATGGATCTATTTTAAATGCATCTATTTTCTTTGTATTTTATTTTTATTTTTTTTATTTTATTTTGTAATGAGAGGGTCAATAAGTACTTTTACTTGTCTTTATACCTCTTATTTGTTATAATTCTTTTGGAGTCTTTTAATGGTGAAAGCATACTAAAGACAAATGTATCTTTTAAAAGTGGTCTTATTTGTTATAATTCTTTTGGGGTGTTTAATGGTGAAATCATAGTAAAGAAGCATATCTTTAAAAAGTGGTTTTCATCCTTGGGTTTTGCCGCATTGTACTAAGGAATTTCTTTTATTTCCTACTAATGTAATCACTTGAAACAACTCTTTATTAAATTCAAAGCTGTTTTAGGGATGAAAACCATAGGAATTGCTAGAACCGAGTTTAATTTACATTTCAAGAGAGTTTTTTATGTTATTGCTTTGTGTTTTTTAATTTTTTCAATCATCAACTTTTAATGTTTGTTCCTATAATTTTAATGTTTGTTCGTATAATACTTTGATTTTAGATAAAATATTAGGAATTTTAATGTTTGTCCCTATAATAATTTGATTTTAGATAAAATATTAGGAACTTGAATCTCCTTTTAAAGGAAAGATTTTAATATTTTATAGCATTGTCTTCGCTCCCATTTAATATGGTGGAAGATTTCTACTTATTAATTTCTAGATGCAGAATGTAAATACATTTTTTTTCTTTAGCTTTGGTAATATACTTGTAGAAATTAATGAACAAAAATTAATCCTTGTTAGTGCACTATTGCTTTTTGTTGGATGTACAATATCAAGAATTTCATCTAGTTTTTGTAACTTGGTTTTAGAGTCATTACAAAGTGAAACATCATTAACAAACAAGTGTATTTGAAAAAAAGACCTTCCCAATTTAATATCGGCTAGTGCATTAATGTTATTTACCTCTATAGCAATTTTGCTTAATCTCTACTATAATTTGAGACAAAGTAGGTGTTTGAGACAAACATGGAGTTAGCTATTTGAGTTTTGATAGTATGCAAAGAATATTCTTAATGCAGGAAATCAAATTGTTTTTTATCTTTTAAAATATATTACTCACCAAAACAACAATTGCTTTCATTATTATTTTATAAATATAGGGACATATATAAGTGTCTTGTATTTTCATCCATGTTGGCTTAATTAGAAAGCTCTAGTGCTTTAACCTTGATTGCACTTCTTTTTCTTGTAGTTATTCACTCTAAATATTTTTTAGAATGTTCAATTTACTATCCCCAATGTCCTTGAAGCTTGAGTCAACATTTTTACATCATTTCCGCTAAAATGAGAAATTGTGATTCTTTGCATATTTTTCCAAATGGCTTTTGAAGTAGTGAATCTAACCTCTTTGAGATTAACCACCATGGGGATATTTTTTGACTTTCTTGAAGAGGGATTGAATTTCACTCATTCAAATTGGACATTTGTAACCCTCTCATATTTTAACCATTGAACATTGCATTTAATAAAAGGACATGAAATGTTTTTACTTTTATTTCTCTATTTGTAGGAGGATTGGGAGGTGATTAGAATTTTCCTAAACCTCGAGCCAAGCCTTATTCTTTCAAGGCCATTTATCACTGCTTTGGAGGCTACGAAAGCTCATAAGAACTGTGTCATAACTTCATTATATACGTAATAATCAAAAGGTGATTCCTTCTAATCGGGCATGTTGTATGGTAACACTTGAGCAAAGGTAGGGTTGTTTCATTTCATCCCATGCACCCACGGTTGTTCCTGTGTCAGCCACCCACTCTACTTCCGCATGTTGGGTTCTTGAACAGTTCAAATTATTTTGATATAAGAACTTTGATCTGTTCGACCGGGAAGTCTACGGTTCGAGCCCGTATAGCCCTATACATTCCACTAGTGTACTATTTATATATATCCCTTCAAGTCCGTCCTATGACTTGGCTTGAAAAGTTCTTTCAGTCTTCAATTCATGTCTTATCGAGATCGATGGATGGATGGGCTTTCAATCCATTTTGCTACCTTTTCCAATTCATTAACATCATCAAGGGATCCCCTCCATCATCATGCTTTCTTGGTTTCCAATGCTTTGATTCATGAGATATAAATTTCCACCTATGATAAAAGTTTCAACTTTTACAGTATTCCATGGATCATCTCAAAAGGCTATCCTCTCCTTTTTAAGGCCTATTATAACAATATTGACGACCTTCTTGAGATCCAAGGATAAATAACAATCCTTGACAATAAAATCATTAAATGTATAATTTAAGTGATTTCATTCTCCAACTAGTGAACAATCCTCTTGAGTGCCCTATTCAATCCAAAACTATGAATTCCCACTTCTTTCACGACTTTCCCCCATAGTTTTTTCAATCAAAATGATATTAGTGTTGTGGAGATTTCCAAGTAAGTTTCCTTGAGCTTGCCCAAACCTTTGAGGTAAAAATCAACATAACTGTTTATGCACCTTCGCCAAACAATGAGCCCTTTCCAAAGTTTTTGTTTTTTCTTCTTAACTTCTTGAATAATAATACTTTGAACTAGAGAGGTGTGTGCTTTTCTAATCCCACTGTGGGTTTTCTTTCCTACACCTTTACCTACTTCTCCCTCAACCATCCCTTCAACCCTTCAATGCCCCCCAAACTCCTTATGGACTTGTTCCTAGAGATGAGAGGATATATAAAGTAGTGATTGTAAGAACAACCCTCCAAATTGTTAAGTGTTAGTCTCTGAACAAGGCCATTAGAATTCTACACTAGTTCAAGGTTAGGTGGTTTATCCTGAATCTTTGAGTCAATCTAATAGGAGAACAATGATGCAATCCAATATCCTCATTACTTATATCCACCTTCATATACTAGATAATTGATAATTGAATTAACTTATTTAAACACCAAGAGAAGGCAATCGTCTTGAGAAAAAGATACAATGATTAATTTTCAATAAGCTCTATAGATGATAGTTATACATTTATAAGAAAAAAACACTGCTTAGTGTAGGAACCATCTCTGATTGACTCCAAGGGATGTGGCTTCCATGTTTCATTGACCTAATACTTGAATTGTTGATCAACTAATGCAAATGTATCATTGAGCATCACAACCCCTTCCACCACTTTCACTTTCTTCTCCTTACGTTGTTCCACTCCACCAAAGATCTCCCTTGAACACACTCCATTGGAATATGGTTGTCCCCCCATCTCTATATACTAATATCATTGAATCACTTGTGGTCAAAACTCTATCTTATCTACAATTCTTTTGTTAGACTTCATCCCTTTCTCTATAGATTTTATAGTGCTTCTTGAATTTCGGTTCATAGTAAGTGCCTCTCCTATGGCCTTATCCCATTGAAAAGGAGATGAAACAATCATGACCAATTTTCTTTTCGTTTATACATTCATCACCAAACTTGAAAACAACTTTCCTACCATTTTTAATAACCTTTAGGGTATCCTCTCTCTCCTTGAGATCTTCTTTGTATCTACCTAGAAGCAAATCTCTACATAGTGCCATAAGAGCCCCTCTATTCGTTACCTTGTTCTCCATAGGGTTAATTCCATCTATCATCTTTGATGTTGAACATTACTTATAATCTCCCTCTTCTTGGTATAAAAATTAATGGAATTTCCAATAAAGAACATATGAGGAAGATCATGGGCCAACTTACCTTGGTTGCAAAGAATAATGTTGGCAAAGAATCAAGTTTTGGTGGATCCCTACTTCCAAACCAAATGTTGAATGATTTGCGTTACCATCTATGTTGAATAGTTTTTGGTTCATCACCTACTTCCATTGAAATAACAACTTTCTCCAAAACTTTATCCCCCTAAAACCATTTCTACTTAAACCTCTTCTTAAGACCTTTTTCCCTTCTACAAAATCTAGTGGCTTTACCATCCTCATCTTTTGAGAAAACTATGTTAGGCCAGACCTTTTATGACCATTTTGTTCACAAGCTCTTTTTCTCTAGTTCTTATCACAAAAACATAAGGCACAAGTGCGTGATAAAGTAGATGGAAGGCATGGTAATAAGGTTTATTCAATAGTTTTGCCTAGACAAGATATGCCTATTTGCAAAATGAATAGCAATTTATATGGCATTGAACCATTAGAAGTACCTTCCGAATGAATGTAGGATGAAACTTCAACGTGCAGTCACTAACTACATGCCCAAAGATATGGTAGTGAACACATTGGAAGGGAATCCCTATGCAATCCACTACCAATGCACTATCTTGTGGTAGCTCATCTTTAAAGTGCAATTCTACTTGAATTCGAGCAACAAAATGTGAGATTTGAGAGTTAAACTGTTCACCTATTTTGCATTAGAGAAAATTTGAGGTTTAAGATGGGCCTCTTAAGGAGTGCAATTCTACTTGAATTCAAACAACAAAATGTCTTAAGGAAAATTATAAAATAATAGTGGAAATAATAAAATAAGATTAGATTATATCATTAAATTTTACATGTATTTCATTTATTTAAACATATATCAGGGTTCATCGAAAGTATGCAACATAGGTGCTTCTTGGATGAAGAATTAAATTTTGCATCCAACGAGTGTTTTCGCTCGAAATTTGAGTAAAATCGTAGGGAGATAAGTTGGAAATACGAGTTGAATTTTTTATTTTTTATTTTTAATATTTGTATTTTTGTTACTTCAAAAAAAACGAATCACCCCCTAGTTGACATCATCATCTTGAATCCTATTGGTTCCTATAAAGTTGATTTTAGTTGTACATTTTTGTTTTGACACCCATTTTAAACCTCAATATTTCTCTAATGCTGAAGGTCTAGAGGTTATTTTCTATGGCCTTGAAAGTCTCCACTATCGAAAACCCGAGTTATAGATAACGATCTTCATCAAGATTGAATGCAAAAGATCCCCTTTTAGTGATGATCAAACTTTGGCTCCCATTTCTTAGAGATAACACCACTACACCCTAGTACAAATAAGACTTCAAAAAGATTGCAACATCAATGTTGGCTTCAAAATGGAAAGATAACCAACCCCACCCTAGGGTATGAAAGGTTAATAAATTTATGATAGGAATATAAACCAACGAGGGGATGGAGAATGAACTAAAGATAATATGTAGCTTAACACCCTAATATAAAGTACCACAAATTCTCAATCCAAATCACAAGAGTCATCTCAAAGATGAAGCGACCATAAAACCTCATGTTAAGGTTTTTAGGGACAGGGCTACTCCTTGGGACATAGTTGTGTCTTCTCTTAATAAAAGTTGAGTTCGTTCCTTTGCCAATTTTTAACCATTCATTGTGGATTCACTTGTAGTGTATCTCCATTTAAGTCATTGGCACCACCAGTATCAAAGGCTACAATGCCCTTTTCCCTCTAGTGGCTGGTTGGAAAATAATATATTCGAAAGGTGAAGTCTAACTCTTTTATGTTTTTTTTTTTTTTTTGTGAGAATTTGATGATACAAATTAGTGAAATTGTTATTTTCCCTTCTTTGAAATGTGTAAATGGATTCAAAACCATGGAAGACCCCAGGGAAACTAGTTTATACAAATATAACAATTGACATTCCAACTTTTTCTGGTCAAATTTAAGGGGAAACTCACTAGAAAACATATGCTTGATAAATTGCAAAAACATAGAATGTTTATAATATTCTTATTTGAAATGGTTATATATAGCTCTTCCAGGAAGTTGACATGTGGTGCATTGATGTATAGGGGTGTATACGCTACTTCAATGCCCCTTTGTTTATACTTAGGAATGTTGGGTTCTTCACTGGATTTATTCTCAAATTGGAGCACCAACTCTAGAATGTCACTTGAGAAGATAAGTTCTGGAAAGTTGAATTTGTAGGATTGTGCTAGTGATCAACTTGAGAGGCTCCTTTTGCATTGGGCCTTGCACTGTTAGCCATGGTGCTCAATGTTGTAATATGGGGTATTTTACCCATCAAATACAATTCATAATACCCATTAAAAAAAACAATTCCTCAAAAATGTTGTTTATGTGGTTAAAACCACAATCTTGAATGGGTGGAAGGTTTTTCAAATTCCAATCTAAATAACACTCACACTTTCTTTGCTTGACTTCTAACCTTTTAAAATGTGTAGTTTCATGGAAAAATCTATATAATAGAAGGTCTTTATTCTTAGTTAAGGGGTTGAGTCCATTCAAGCTCACCATCCACCACACATTAAGGTAGTTTTCATTTGAGGGATTGTCTTTTGCATAAATCAAAACCAAAACTAGATTTAGGGTTTCTTGAACTTCTTATGAAAAGAAGCCTAAGATGTTTGTTGTGGCTAGGAAACTTGGAAATGTAAAAGATGCGCTTATTGAAATTCATGGTTCTTTCATGTTGAAATTTGAGTTTAAATGCTCCTTAAATGACCTCAAAATGAATCCATAATCCCCATACAACCACAACCCCTCTTTGGGCCATCAATCTCATAGTAGAATTTTCAAAAGAAAAAGACAAGCAACATTTATGGAGATATGTCGATCTTTACTTCACTAATTGAGCTATTTGTTTCCGATCCAAAAATGGACATAATGAAGTGATACCTTTTTCTCATTGACATAATGGATTATAGTGCTTTATTGTGGTTCGGTGATCCTTTTCAAATTGCTATGAACTTGAATACATATATCCCATCCTTTTATTAGGGTAGAATAATGACATCAAGAGAATTTGGAGCAACCTCACCCTTTGAGTCTGGGCATTGAATCCTAACTTGAGATGAGTTGTTACATTAAACATCTTAGGACCCTAATGGATGTGCCCTAAGGTTATATAGGCTTTAGTGTTACAACTAACTTGGAGCTACAAAGAGTGTTGCCTGTGGTCCATAAACACTTCATTTGAAACCCTTCTCTCTCACCTTTTTCCTCCTCTTTATCCATATTCCCTTGTCAATGACAAGGTTTTTTTTCCCTTCCAAAGCAAGGACTATAATAATCATTTACATGTAAATTTATATTAATTGAGTGGCATTTCTACTGTTTAATATTATAGCACTATTAATTTGACTTTGTCTAAAAGACAAAAATAGTTTTTGAAAATTTGAGATTCAAATTCCAATATTTTAATTTGCTTAAACTCATTGATGTGACTAAATAGGTCCTCCTGTGTGGCCATATTTGTCCTACATAAAATTTGATTTCACATAATGTGTTTAGTCCATGTATAATGTTGCATTTATTTTCATTGGAAGATGAAGCCCTAAGCAAGTATTAATTCCATTAATATCCCTTAATTTGCATCTTCCATGTCTAAACTAATGCTATGTAATACTCCAAAATGCAGCCACTATTACACAATCTTATGGAATTGATAACGTTTATATAGATGGTGCCAACATTTTTCTTCACTCAAGACTTTTGTTAGTAATTTGTGTGGTGTTCCTCAATTGTTTAGTTATCCTCCTTCAAGAATGCATGGCAAATTTACCTTATTGATCCATTAGCAATGTCCTCAGTAGTCCTCAATTGTTTAGCTATCCCTCTGGACCCTATTACCACTCTTAATGCTTGTTTTTAGTGTGCATCAAGTAAAGCATTGATCACCATTGAAGTTGAAGAATATACGATAAACGAAAAAATTTCAAATAAGATTTGAAGTCCCTATGATATGCCTTATAGAGGCTTCAAATATTGATTGTAACTTGGGACGATTTCTGCTCCTACATTAGTTCTAATGATGGACACATATTGACCAAGCATCTTCTATAAAAACCTAGATATTAAATGTTGCCTTGCCATATTATCCATGTTAGCTTTTTCCTTATAATGAGATGAGTTCCAAGGCCTCCACATGCTAGGTGCTACTAAGAAACAGTTGTGCCGCAACCATTTTCCAATTGCATGAGGGTAACACAAAACATAAGAGTTGAATGGTGAGATGGCTTGATAAAACAACATTGTTTATACATCTACTTAGTGTTCATCTCAAATAAATTCAATGGGGGGGGGGGGGGGGGGGGGGGGGAGATAAGGAGAAAGCAAAATCAAGTTGGTTGGTTTTTTAGAACAAACATTTCAGTTTGTTGGTACCTCGAGGGTTCCTTGATTCTTGTGTTTTCCACTGTAAACAATAATGCACTGCCATTTGTTCACGATGCACACTTTCTCCAACCTTATTGTATCACCCTTGCATAATTTCAAATGTGGTTTTGTACATCCATGTGTTAATCCTAATCTAATATACAACTCTATCCTCTCTCTAGATAGAATTGTACACATTATACAATATACACAGTCAGTCATAAACCATTATACACATATGAGGATAGATTTGTATATATTAAAATAAAGGAAGATAGAATTGTATATTTTGCAAATTAACTTTGTTTTAGAATTGTTCAAATTAAATCTAGTGTTCATCAAATAAAGGAAGAATAAAAGACTTTGTTTTCTCAGTTAAAATTAGAGGGACATGCCCTGACCTAATGGGAAAGCCACATGGAAACCCTGAGGTTGGAGGGAGATCCTCCATTGACTAAGTAGAAAAAATTAAAAACAATCATAAAGTCAAATTTTTATCCTATCAGGTATGTAGAGGACCAGTGGATTTGGTGGCGTTACTTTAGGCAAACCAATGACAAAGTGTACAAGAGTATACCACCGAATTTAGAACTATGGCCATAATGTTGGAAGCAAATAATTTTGTTCAAACCTAGATCGATGGATGATGCCTGTGTACATGCATATTTCGTGGAGAACATAGGCTAGAAGAAAGGGCAATCCAATGGGTGAAATAAAAATGAACACCATGACACTTCTAAGGAGGGAAAGAAGAATTGGAAAGGTGGAAAGGACAAGAAGAAAACAACCACAACACACCAGTGTAAAGATCCTAACAACCATTGGAACCATTGTAACATTGATGGTCATTCAAAAGAGAAGCGTTAGAAGTTGCATCTAGAATGTAACACACCCCTACTAACCATACCACACACCAGTTAAAAGGAAGGTGGTCAAGTTAGAGACCTGAGATCCATGGAGACTTGATGGAAATGGGGCCTAAAATTTTTGTGCTTATATTCATCTTTAAATCCTCAATTGGCATCGCCATTGCATCTGCCTCGTCGAGACATTTCTAGTGCTATAAAATTTCTTCCCAATCTGATCTATGGATTGGAAGTTATGACCCTTCGTGTCCTAGCCAATTAGGTGGCACCTCTTGCCACCTTTCCATCTGGCATACTGGTGGCATCATTGTCATTCCTATGTTGCCACTTGGAAACAAGAAACTGACCACTACTTAAGGCATACATTGAAGCATGAGCCCACCACATGGGTAGATTAGATGTTAGTACAAATCCTCCATGGCACTGTTGTTTGGCGTTCGTGGCCCCAACCCTGACTTCAGGGCACAAGTCGACTTCATCCCTCGTTCACCACACTTCGTTATGCTATCCTCGACCATCACCACCACCACTAGTTGAGAGGTGGGTTCGACTTTAATTTCCTTCCACATTGCAATTGGTAAGAGCCTCGACCCAACCTTTCTTTATGGTCTTGGTCCCGCCATTGGTCATGAGGGCTAAAGTAAAGGGATAAGGATACTTCTATGAGGTTCTGCCCTGCATTCAATCCCCCATAACTTTCCTCCTCTAGATTTGCACTATGGATAAGGAAACCCTACTACATCTGCAATGGCGGCTGCCGATACGGTAGCTACAGTTCGACTCAACATGAGCTACTTAAGTCTCAGAGGATCAAAGCCAAGGATCCTGGTCGTGGCATGACTTAGGTGGTTTCATGTCCACCTGGACTTAAGACTAATTCTCGTCCTCAGCGTCGGGGTTCTGTAATGCACTCATAGATGTTATCCTCCTGAGCTTTCAATCAAGTTTCCCCTACTCAGATTGCAAGTGGCATACAATGCAAAAAGGTTAGCAGGAAGGTTGATATTCAACAAAATAGGAAAAGGATTCCCCTTTCTGCTCTCCTGTCAGGATGCAATGCAGGCATAAGGCTACCCAGGAAATGGCTTGCCACCCATGTGCAGGCCTCTTCAACAAGGGAAACAAGGATGCAAAACCTCCTACGAGTTCCTGTACAACTTGGCTATTAGTAGTGACACGTTGTTGCTCTTCTACAGAGAAGATGTTAACCACTTGTAATCGCCCAAGCTAGATCTAACCCTTTCAACAGGGGTTTTCCCTTTCGTTCTAAAAATCGATCATCAATAGAGTTCTAGCTCCTTTTTAGATGATCTATCATGTCTGAAATACATAACATAGATGTACCTCTGTGAATAGCGTAAGGATGTGATTCCTAAGTCATCCTTTGCATCTACTAAGTTAGTGAAAATAGGCGAGGAAGAAATCCTCAACCTTGTGGTGACTCAAGTCATGTCGGTGTAAGCCACCATCCATATAAATATTAAAATGTAACAAGAGGTAACTCCCTTTATCTTTCGTTATTGTAATTCAAGGGATTTAATCTTATAGGCTAATCCAATGCCTTCAACATCACAATGTGCATTAATCATTCAAGTAAATAATGGGAATAAGAATCATTGCTCAATGCAAGGCACACATCGTTTTATTTTCATAAACACAATCTCATATACAATAACTTTGCAATTCATAAATAAATGCATAAAAGCACTTATAATAGAAACTTTAGGCAACTAAGTCTGGGACCAAGGCTCTCCACCCAACCTTGGATAGCCACAACCAGTTCTTTCCTTGTAGTTATTACCCCCAAGCCAGATTCCAGAGACTGAGGGATATTTGGCTTTAATGGTGTACATAATATTTAGTCTCTTTGGGGACTCCAAAGGCCTCACCACCTCCACCCTAACTGGATTGTAAGCAGTACTTTACCAGAGATTTGTGAGAATCATCGTCTCCACCCTTCAACAAAATTATGAGCAACGAAAAACACAGGGAATATAGAGACCACCATCCCCATCTTGCAGAACTCAACATCGTGGCTTCACCCCAACTTGGGGAGTCCATAGCCATAATTCAAGTCTACAACAAGGAAGCCATCCAGAAACACTCCAGGATTTTTCCCAAGAATAATTCCTCCACCCCAACCCTTCGGGATTTCCTGAGAATCACCATCTCCACCCTCCGGCCAATGGGGACTTAAGAGAAAATTTATTCTCCACTTGTGTGTGGTTTCCTCCCTATCTTCACTTGCCAACTGAATTTTTCTCTTATTCTCTTGCCTTTTATTGCTGCTACATGTTATCCTCCTCCTTGAATCTTTTCTAGCTAGAAATCCTCCATTTTTTTCTCTCTCCTTGCCTCTTCTCTACGTGTAGTTCTCATTTTCTCTGTGTGTGATCCTCCTCTCTTCTCTGCCCTTGTTTGTGTGTGTACCCCTTTCCAATTAATTTTTCTTTTGTCCTTTTCTTCCTTGTCCCTCCCTACAAGCAATTATGGGTCCCATCCTTTCCTTGTAGTTCCATTAACCCTGAAATACTATTCAATTAAATGCACAACAACTAGCCTTCAATGGTTGTCTAAACAGTTCAGTTTCATGCAACAAGTAAATTGAACCTTCCAAGCAAGTGACTTCCCCTGTCTTTGGAATCAGTGTCCCATAACTCAGTGCAATTTTTTTTTAATAACAAAATATTTACATTGCTAGCCAGGGTTAAGAAAAATGCATTGTTACAACCCCTCCCCCATAGGGGAACAGTGTCCTCAATGTTCTCTGTCCATATACACATAGAAACATGCTAAATAAAGGAACCAACAACAGATTATCCTTGGAGCTTTATATTTACATCTCTTTACAACATTTACATATGCACATTTGCCTAAACCAACAAACAAAAAATGGATAAGTTGTCCTCGTGGCATCAGTCATTTTCCAAGTGGCTTCCTCGAGCCCAAAGTGCTTCCACTGCACTTTGACTTGCTCTATTATTCAGTTTTGGAGTGTGAGACTCCTTTAGTCTAGAACTCACATTGGCTCTAGCTAAAATTCTCCCTCGGGTTTGATGAGCCTCGATATTGCAACAAGAACGTTGCAACTCCCAGGGCTATCGACTTTGATTATCAACTTGGGGTTCGTACAAACTTAAGAGGTATCAGTAGTATATGTGCAGCATACAATGTGTCCTTCCTTTGTTGTCGTGATGTAATGGAGTGCATGTACTGAGGTCAAATCCTAAACTAATTGCAGAAAATGAAATGTTCGAAATGGAACCTTAACCTATTGCAAGAAAGAAAGTATAAGGAAAGAGACAGAAATTCAATGCTAAATCACACCATTTCCTAATTAACTACCAAGAAACTATGCTTTGCAATAACGCTAAATTATCATGAACCAAATGCTACTATCTAAGCATGAAAGTAAGAAGCATCAAACATCACTAATGTGCAAGTAAAGGGACTGAAATAAATATGTTTTTTTCTTTTTGTCTTTTCATGCAAAACCAAGTATGCAAACTAATTTCTTTTGGTGATGTGGCAGGTGAATTAAGGATGTTGGAGGTTGGACAGAAGGGTTAGGAGATGGTTGGATGGCGTGGGAGACCCTTTGGAGGCTTTTGGTGACTTCTTAGAGGTTTTCCATCAATTCGGCCTCAAAACATGCCATTTCAGGAAACCCTACAAGATGTACTAGAAACCTACATGATGATCCTGTAGGAATTACAGTGAACCTACATGATACAACCGAGAGAAAAATGTGAGGTGTTAGAGGTGATGGAAGGCTTAGGGAAGGTGGTAGATGGGTGGAATGGAGTGAGAAAATGCTTAGGATCACTTAGAACTCAAAACCAAAGTTGGGAGATGGATGGATTTGCTCAAAAATCTTGGAGAAGTTTCTTTGTGAAATGATGAAATTGGTGAGGGTTTAATGACCAAGAAAATCAAATGCAAATTGGACGGGACAAATTTTTTTATTAATTAGGATGTCTTAGGTCCCTCTTCCAAGTGGAATCACTCAAAAATACCTCTATTAATCAATGAAAAAAAATAAAAAAAACTTTACTAGTCGAAAATCTAGAAATTTGAGAACTACTGAGCTAGTAAATCTAAAAAATGCCCAGGTTAATTTTTGTTATGAACTAGAATGTTTTTGTGATCTAATGCAAGTGGAATCAATTAGATTGAAGCTCGCTAGCATGCTCTAAAATAGCAGAAATTTATTGTTCTTTGCTAAAAAGGAGGTCCAACAATCTATATTTGGGAATAAGAAGACTAATCCAAGCAACTTAATGATTCCTATGAAATTTTAAAGCTTTTCCAAGGATGAAATAATGCTTGTGATCCTGCAAAAGACATAGATCAACCATTTAACTCAATCCTACAACAAGAAATCATTAATTCTAAATGCAGAAATAGAAACAAATAAGAATAAGAGATGCATGTGAATAAACAATGAAAAAAGGGAAAAAAATTATACAAAAGGGATCTGAGGCTCCTAGGATGGCCAAGCCCAAGGAAACTCAGATACCTATGGAGGAGAACAAGATTTAGAAGCTAAGCATGATACCAATCTTCATTATTTTCATCAATATTATTACATCCCTGCAAGAAAATACAATGGAGTTGCAAAAATACAAGCTCTCTCCACAATAACACTAATGAAAATCTCCCCCTAGAGGAAAATTCGACTTGTTACTTATGCAAAATGATTATGAATCATTCCCCATGAATGGAGGAAGCTTTACCCACAAAAATCCCTTGATTAGTGGATTTAGTCCCAATACTAGGAATTTGCATTAAATGGCAGGGAACACATTCCTAGATTTTCTTAATCATTCAATAGAGGAAAATTCAACTTTGTACTTATACAAAATGATTAAGAATCATTCCCCATGGATGGAGGAAGCTTTCCCCGCTAAAATCCCTTAATTAGTGGATCTGCTCCCTTGATTCGTGGATCTACTCCCGTGATTAGTGGAACACATTCCTATATTTTCTCAATCATTGGAGTTCCACGATTGTGCCATAATTCCATAATATCTTGTTAATTTATTATTTATTATTGATTAGTAGTAGGGAACAAGTCCCTAAATTATCTCCTCCTCCAACTCTTCATAATCTGCCCAATATTCTCATAATATTCCACAAAAAATAAATAATATTAGGCACAAATATTCAATTATTCATAAACATTCCTAATTGTTACGCAGTAATTTGTCACCGTCAGTCACCGTCCTTGTCGCGCCCCTGCTGTCACACATTGGAGGACACATTTACGGACCTGTGACTAGTGACATAACTTGAAAACACTTGCATTGAGGCCTCCTGAGTATGAAGTTCAATAACCCTGAAGTCACCCTCTGAAGATTAACCTTGGAAAATGCCTTTTTCCCATTAGCGCGGGTACACAGTATATTACCCCGCGCCAATGGCTCAGTCCTTACAAATAGGGCGCGCCCATAAGCGCTCTGTCCCAGAGCACGGCCCGCGCCACACAATTTGGGCATGATTTTTGGCCAGCGCATGCTAGAATGCTTTTTCCCCTCCGACTCACTCAGTTCCCTGAAGGAAAAAGCCCACAAAAGCAGCCGGGTTTCAGCTTTTCTATCCAAGGCAATGGCTATTATGAGACATTACCAAAACTCAGAATGTGTCCACATACAATGCATATCTCCTCTCCCTTTATCTATAAAAGCCTGTCTCCCCATAATGAACAGGCTAGTTTTTTGAGGCTAAAGCAAAAGAGCAAACAAGCTAGTGTGAGAGAGATAGTTTTGAGCTAAAAGTTGAAAGTAAGGTTATGCTGTCGGATTGTTGAGAGAGAAAGTGATTTTGCAAGACGTGTCAGACTGACTGCCCACCCAGCTAGAGGAGTTTTACAGTGTCAAGCCTTAAGTGGTTGTAATTTCTTCTCTCATTTCTATTTAATGCAAAGCGACTGTCATTATGGTTTCATTCATGTGTTACATCGGTGATATGTGAATTGTATCTTGCTTGACTGGTACATAGCTGTATGTTTTTGGATTTTATGCTTGTTGTGGTTTATTCTTCACTTGTGCAGGTATCTATGTGTGAATAGCGACCGGCCGGAGATAGAGGATAGGAGCGACACTTCCCCCCACAACAAACGAGCTTTGGATCCCAGGTTGGTCTCCTAGATCGACTTTTAAATTATATAGCTAGAAACTTGCATGCAGTGTGATTGATTGTTGCTAGACCCCTATGGGGCTAGTGGGATCCACCTCTGTCCGCAGAGGGGATTTACCTCCGCAACACCTCTAGCTATGAATCTACCCCTAGAGTCTCTTTCTCTACGCATATCATTTTTGTTTTGAATGTAAGAGATAAGGTTACCTAATTACACTTCCCTGGCAACAACGACAAAACGTTTAGTCAATTTAGTGTGATGCACTATATATGCTTAGTTAACTTTTCTCTTACTTTGTTTTTTTGTATTTTTATGTTTGTTTTGGGGGTTTCTGTTCTTTGATGTCTAAGAATATACAATCTATGAGAGATTTACATCGATCTAATGAATTTTAAAGGAAAGGAAAGGTTCCTAAGTTAGTCTAATCTCCTAAAAATTGTAGAAATTCCCACTGTAGATCAATAGATTATGTAGTATACTAAAGCAAAATACCAGATTTACTTATACAACAAACTTGAGGAAGCTTAATCGATTTTGAGCAAGATCAAATAGAACACGTATAACTAAGAATGAGAAAGAAATCACACATGAACATAGAAGAATCTCGATTACACAAAGCATTAACTCACAAGATATCCTTCTCTCAGTACAATCCCTCTACTGCTCATAGACAGTCAAAGGCTTCTCACAAACCTTCTCCTCTGCCCTCCAAGCCTCCTATTTCCTTGCACAGTTTCTAGTGGGTTCCAATGCTGCCCCCTGTCTGAATTCACCTCTCACACTTCTTTCGCATGGATGAGTTTCCTATATAGGAAAAATCCTCCAACTGATGGTACATTTCCCCTTTCTCTAATCTCAACTGTGTCTCTAACTGAACTAACATGCATGAGTTATTTATGAGAGAATATTCAGTTATCTGAAGTGCAGCAGTTACATGCAGGCATGCATTAACTAACTGAACTCGCAATTAATTCAACAAACTGTTGGAACTAATCTAACTGGACTTAACTCAGCTAACTGAGCTAACTAATTACAACTCAAAGTACAACTCATCCTGATCTCCTTAATTAAGGGATAACTTCCTCAATCAAAGGCAAAATTGTTGCATGTCTTCACATAGACTTCATCTTTGATATTCTCTAACTAATTAACTCAAGATGAATTAACTAATTATTTTACAAACAACTGCTAAGATCAAATTCGAAATTTAATTCTCAATTTTCAAGGACTAACTAAAATTGGAATCTATCCCAAAATACTATTTATAGCTATGTTATTTTTAGCATTTCCATTTTTTCATTCCTCGTTGCTATGTCCAACATTGGTACCTAAAATGTTGTTTATAGAAATGCTATTTTTAGCATTTCTTGTTGTTATTTTCAACACTCCCTCTCAACAAGAAAGGCATTCAACTCGAACCCGATCTTGAACCTTTGGAATGTTCTGCATGCAACACTTATCCCAAGTGTTGTTGCTCCAGCAACTCTAGAAACAAAAAAATCTCCCAACTGACCTCCTTGTTGAGCTAGAAACATCCTCTGATGTTGAAGCTTCCTCTGCTACTGACAAGTGCTTCCTCTGTGACCTCTGAGCTGTTGTAACACTCCATGCATCTCGCACCATTGCACACCTCTTTGTGCCATCCTGCATTGGTGCAACACTCCTGTGCCTCTTGCATTGTTGCAGCCTGCTAGCTCTATGCTGTCTTTGGATTCCTGCACTGTAGCTCTCTCTCCCACTCCATCTACATCTGTCTCTACCCACTCATCCAATCCTGGTACTCCTCATCGGGGCTCCTGTAGCAAGGTCTAATCAAAGAGGTTTGGTATCTCAATGATCTTGCCCCTATTCCAGCCTTCTTGGGACTGTCACTCCACATCACCCCACCTCCGACCTAGAGGTATGGATGCATGTGATCCCTCTGCCCACTTGGCTCAAAATTTCCCCCTACTGGAGGTCTCTGCATGAGTGGATGCCTCCACTCGGTTTCCTCTCGGCTTCTCTAGTTGTGGCTGCTCCACAACCTCCTGAAGATGCTTCACCAATTGTGGATCCTCCACAATTGTCTGAGACTTCTTCTTGCACTGCATGTTGAGAGGTAATGTGCTCTCCCTCTCAACCACCAAGTCTCCATCAGTTGCCTTGCTCCTCAAGGCTTTGCGTGCATCTTGAACCTCAAAATCATACATGTTCTTGACTTGTGAATCGCTTTGCTTCACCTATCTCGTGGTGATGTGTCTAAGGAAAACCTTTCTCTTATTGAAGACTACATCTAGCCTTTGTCTTCCAGCATCACAATCGATACCAAGTTTTTCTTCAGTCCTAGCACATACTTCACATCTGTCAAGGTAATTCCAACTCCATGCTCCCTTTGAAAAACAATTGTGCCTACTCCTGAGACACTGTACTTTTCATCATTACCCATCACTATGAGTATCTGGAGATCTTTCTCCTCCAAGGTACTGAACAAACCCTTATCGCCGGTCATGTGGAATGAAGCTCCACTGTCAAGAAACCAACCACATCCCACCATGGATGAAACCATGCATGCGAAGAGGGTGAAATCCAACTTGAACTATGAGGCCAATGCCTCACTTTCAGATCCTTCCTTAGATCCCATCTTTGATTTCTTCAATGGACAATTTGTTGCAAAATAGCCCACCTCATGACAATGAAACCATCACACTTTTGATTTTTCAAACTTCTTCCCACCATGGGAAGAACTCGATTTGGGATGAGAATCCTTCTCCTTCCCTTTCTTTGCCTTACTCACTAACGTGCAATTTTCTTCATCCTCCATGGATGAAGAACCATCTCTGGTGCTTCTCTTTATCTCTTCCTACATCAGATCTGACCAAAGTCATTCCCAATCTGGAAGTTTCTCTCTTCCATTTACTGAGTCTTGGTAGCTATGCCAACTCTTAGGAAGACCGAGGAGAGCAAGACTCACCATGTCATCGTCGCCTGCCGTGATCCCTACACTTCCAAGCTTATCCTGGCAGGTGGTGAGCTTGTTCAGATATGTAGAGATTGTGTCTCCCTTTTCACACTTGATTTCAGCACCAACTTCCTTTGATCACTGTTGTTATGATATAGATATTTCGATGTTTTCCACATTGAAAAAGGTGTCTCCTTCCCATGGAGACTCAAGACTATGTGGTCTCTAACTCCCTCCAGAAGGATTCTCATCGCTCTAGCCACACATTTCTTCCATTTTTCCAATTCTGTAGCATTAGTCGTTGTTGGCTTGGGGACTTCTTAATCAATGAAGTCCTTTAGACCGTTTTCCTCTAATATTGTTTCCATGTGATCCTTTCGGGCTATATAATTCGAGGTGCCATCAAGGGCATACTCGAGTCTTAAATCGTTGAACGCCATTAGGGAAATTTGAGATGTGATAAGAATTCGAATTCTATAATCAGGAACTTGAAACTTCGAACTTCTCCCTTATTTGTATATTGTTCTTTGATTTGATCACCTTTTCTCCAATACCATGTAGAAATTCCCATTGTAGATCAACATATTATGCAATATACTAAAGCAAAATACCAGATCGACTTCTACAACAAACTTGCAGAAGCTTAATCAATTTTGAGCAAGATCAAATAGAACACATAACTGAGAATGAGAAAGCAATCACACATGAACACAGAAGAATACTTTGGGGAAAGCCTCAGCTAAAAACCCAAATATTTGTATTATCATACAAGTGGAAATATGTCCAGATTACACAAAGCATTAGCTCACAAACTATCCTGCTCTCAGTACAATCCCTTTGCTGCTCATAGATAGTCAAATGCTTCTCACAAACCTTCTCCTCTACCCTCCAAGACTCCTATTTCCTTGTGCAGTTTCTCCTAGGGTCCAATGCTACCACATGTGTGAATTCACCTCTCACACTGCTCACTAAAATCAGAAGTAACTGCGCAATCCTGAAGGAGATAATTCCTTCTACATGGATGAGTTTCCTATATAGGAAAAATCCTCCAACTAATAATACAATGTCCCTTCCTTTGATCTCAACTGGGTCTCTTATTGAACTAACGTGCATGAGTTATTTATGAGAGAATATCCAGTTACCTAGAGTGCAGCAATTACATGCATGCATGCATGCATTAACTAATTGAACTCTCAATTAATTCCACAAACTATTGGAACTAATCTAACTAGACTTAACTTAGTTAATTGAGCTAACTAATTACAACTCAAAGTACAACTCATCTCGATCTCCTTAATTAAGGGATAACTTCCTCAATCAAAGGGAAAATTGTTGCATGTCTTCACATAAACTTCATGTTTGATTTTCTCGAACTAATTAACTCAAGATGAATTAATTAATTATTTTACAAACAGCTACTAAGATCAAATTCTAAGTTTACTTCTCAATTTTAGTTCAGGGACTAACTAAAATTGGAATCTATCTCGAAATACTATTTATAGCAATGTTATTTTTAGCATTTCCATTTTTTCATTCCTTGTTGCTATGTCAAACGCTGGTACCTAAAATGCTATTTATAGCAATGCTATTTTTAACATTTCTATTTTTAGCATTTCTTGTTGTTATTTTCAACAACAATGAACAAAGAACCTTTTAACTAGTTAGAACCTAATAAGAAAAACAGAGAATCTACCTTGTCCTAATCCATGAATCTAATTCTTAAAAACAAAAAGTGATGTTGATGCACAAGGTAATTCAATAATTGTATTCATTTATCCATTCAACCATTCAATTTTGGAATATGATAGAATCAATCTCCTTGAAATGATTTTTTGGAATGTCAAGTGATGCAACTAAGTAATGACCTGAAAACATAAAAGAAAAGATAACAACATGTAAAACTAACAATGCACTGAGAAAGCTCAATCACTGCATGAACTAGATATTTAACCATTTAAGTTAGAATTATCATCATTTGAAATGGTTTTGAGAACATCCATTAATACAGCTAATTGGAAATTTTTGAATCTTTGATCGGAGTTTCCACAGTAAGAGGATTTTTACACCAACGTTTCGAATCCCAAATGGGATCCATCATCAGGGCAAAGAGAAAGATGATAAAGATGATAAAAGGAGAGCCAGAAGGAGGAGATAAATACTCAAGAGGGAAATAATAATGAAGGAGCAGCACAGGTCGGCCAGGGAGATTAATAATGAAGCTTAAAATTAAATATAAAAACATTAATTTTTATTTTTATTTTTATAAATTAATATCATTTAAATTAAGACCTAAAGAACAAAATCTTTTAAATAACCTAACAACTATATTAATATCTGAAACTTAAAATATATATTAATATTAATATCATAAACTTAATATAATATAAAACTTAATATATATAATAGTAATAATATATAATAATATTAATACCTAAAATTTT
>APFE030512942.1:279189-294852 GCA_000404065.3 Pinus taeda
TCTCAAAATGGCTGGAAAGTCCTTCAAATGGATGTAAAAATTGATTTCTTGAATCGAGATCTAAAAGAGAATGCTTTTATGTCCTAGCTTGAAGGATTTGTTGTGAAAGGACATGAACATAAAGTATGAAAACTTGTGAAATCCTTGTATGGCCTCAAACAACCACCGTGAGCCTGGTATGAAAAACTAACTGAGCATCTTCTGAAACTCAATTTCAAACATTATGATCTTGATGATGCAACTTTGTTTGTCAAGAAGATTGGAAAAATAGTTGTATATCTTGTGGTATATGTAGATGATATTTTGATGACAGGGAATAGTGAGAGCTACATTGCATCCATAAAGAAGGAATTGAGGAAAGGTTTTGAAATGAATGATTTGGGTTATGGTCATTACTATCTTGGTATTAAAGTAACTCAACATCTGAAGTCCATATTCCTTTCTCAAAAGAAGTACATTGGATATCTTTTGAACAGTTTTGGCATGACTGAATGCAATCCTCTGAATACTCCAATGGAGCAAAACTTAAAGCTCACATCCATTGAAGGAAAAGAATTTGAGGATGCAACAAAGTTTAGACAGCTTGTAGGAAGTCTCAACTACCTGACTACTAACAGACCAGAAATTTCATTTGTTGTTGGAATCCTCTCCAAGTTTATGCAAAAGCCTTATGAGGGACATTGGTCTGCTGCAAAAAGAGTTCTAAAGTACTTGAATGGAACTCAAGACTTTGGACTCAAGTATACACAGGTGGGCGACTTTAGCTTGATTGGATAATCTAATTTAGACTTCGATGGAGACAAAGAAACTGGGGTATCTACTTCAGGTTATGCCATGAGTCTTGGATCAGGAGTTGTATCCTGGAGATCACGCAAACAATCAGTTCCAAGAGATTTTGCAACAGAGGCAGAATATGTGGCAGCAGCAGAGGCAACAAAAGAAATTGTGTGGCTCAGGAAAATTCTAGAATATTTGCAGGTAAAACAAGTACAATCGACTCCACTCATGATTGACAATACCTCGACAATAAATTTGGCCAAGAACCAAAAGTTCCATGATCAAATGAAGCACTTCAATACAAAATATCATCTGATTCGACATCATGTTGAGTCCAAAACAATCCATCTTTGCCATTGTTCCACTAATGAGCAAATTGCAGACATCTTCACCAAAGTGCTTTGAAGAGAAAAGCTTGAAAGATTCAGAATGATGCTTGGATTCACCAACATCCCTTCAGATTAAGGGGGGGAATGTTGACACCTAACCATAGGGATTGGGTGAAAAACTGTAATTAGTGTAAATAAATAATATAGGAAATGGAGAGTCATCAGGAGATGAAACTAAACAATCACTCCCTCTTGTATATAATAATGAACAACCTAAATGAATACTACAATTTCATTTGAGGAGTTACCTCTTGGCCTGACACCACCCACTCCTAGATTTACCCCATTTCACCATCTCTCCAGGGTAAACATGAGACGAAGAGTTACTATGAGATGAACCAACCTCCAAGCTGTGGTTATGGAAGTGGGTCTGACTCTGACAACTCACAAACATCTCTTAAGGCTTACAAGACACTCAGGGGCCAAAGAACCACCCCAAGTGACCAAACCCTGAGTTGAAGCTACTTTTCTCTTACTTACTAGCCCAGCTACACGTAAAAACCTGCAAGGGTGCAATTATGACTCTCCAATCACATGCATGACATTGCGTCCATGCGTTTATAGCTCAAAATATATAGCTTAGAAGGCGTGGTCCCGAGATCTAAGCCACAATTCCAGGCCAGCCTCCGGACCACTGCCCAAGACTATATAATACTATCTAGAATCATTATTGACATGAGGACAAAGCTAAACATTCAAACTCAAGTCAAGAACTTAACCTAGACTACTTAGAACACCCTAGACATTTCATCAAACACATGGCATACATGTAAGTTATAGGTCATGAATGCGTATCTGATCATAAACTAATAGTATTCACTTGAGAATCATCAAGAAGGCTCCAAAACATCTTTAGCTAGTTGTAATAACACTTGTTAGTCCAAGCATTCATCAACCATTCATATATTCATCAAACATGTCAAGAGCCATATATAACATACATAATATAACCATCAAATAACTAACATAGAAACTGGAAACTCAGCCATAATATCACCAATATAATACAACAAATGCTCATAGATCACAATAAGGAAATTTCTCTTATTAACATAGGAAAATACCAACCAAGTCAGGTACTTCCACATACCGCCTAACCATAGATTGGGTTGAACCAAATCTCTCTTTCATCCACCCAACCCCGCACCTTATTCCAAGCATGAATGTGGGATCTCATAGAATAAACCAAGATAAACCAAACCAAGGCTTCTAGAGGCCAAACCACCTCAACCCTCAACCAGTGATTCCACCTCACGGTTAGACATCATTAACACCAACTAGATCAGTCTCTACCTAAGCTGTCTAGGGCCTCCGGAACTAGTAACTCAACCCACAACCTTCCAATGCTCCAGAGAATTCGTCCAACCCAACTCTACAGACCAGTAAATAAACCCACCAAGGGCTCCAAATTTCTTGTCCTAACCTAGGCTCCAGTACTAGCAACTCAACCCAAGTTGTTTCAGGGCTTCCAGAGCATTTGTTCCAACCCAAAAACATAAGGAATTATGAGCACCAATCATAAAATAATCAAGTGAAAAAAACCCACAACACCATGGTTATCCAACCTAATGGAAAGGCAAGGCTAAAATCACTATCAATCCAAACAATCCTCCATGCCAATGTCATCATGTAACCATAAACGCACATGCATATACCATGCATCCATAAATCAATAAGGAAATCACACATGCAACCTGTTATCTATAAAGCAATCCAGCAGTAGCCACTGATCCACATGTTCTCTTACGCTTTCCTTTGCCTTCTTTCTCCAAATCCAATGTTTGCCAAAATGCTCCAAAAATGCTCCAAGAATGCTCTAAGTTTTGAAGAGTGTGAGAGAATAATAGAGAGCTCCAAAACTGAACTGACAAAAGGTTGTGAACTAATCCTCAGAAGCCTTTTTATCATTGAAGCCTCTATTTTCTTACTTTTCCTTCAATTTCCCTCTCATACAAATCTGTGACTCTTCACCTTTCTTTTCTCCCAATTTCCTTTAATTCATAAATAAAATGCCAAATAATGCATCTTTGCCTTTGCCAATGCCTTTATCAATTTCCTTAGCCATAATAAATTGAAGTGACACCCACTAGGACATTTTCCCAACATTCAACTTGAAATATGTGTTCCATGACCTAGGTCTTATATTTTTTTTTTACATAAAAAATTCAACCAATAACTATTACATGTTATATGATTTGAAAAAAACTAAAAAAACATTTCTTTTTTTGAATTATCCAAATTAACCCAACAAAAAAATAAATTGTTATAGAGACTTGTAATAATTCATAAATAATAATTCAACAGTTAAAGAAAAATATAAAATAAAATAAACTAAAGTTTCCTAACAATAAATCAAATATAAATACTACACTAATAGGGGATAATCTAGTTCAAATACCCTGTATTCTTGTTAACATTTGAAAATATAATTCAAATGGACATAATTACTTGATTTATTCTAGGGCATCTTGTAATGTTATGACATATTCAATTTGTAAAAGATTGAACGTAGAAACCAAGAAAACAACCACTTAGATTGTTCAAGCATGAGGTGAATTAAAAGTGTACTTATTATACTTTCCTCATATCCAAAACTCCACTAGATTATAAACATAGTGGTTATTGATATTCTTAAGTCACATCGTGTATTATTAGAGAAGGTCGGTCTAAAAAATTAAATGCGCAATTTTCGAGAGATTGGTCACATCTTTTGCTACCATAAAATGGTAAACCTAATAAAATTAAAATAGAAAGGTTTTGGCATATGGAGCAAAAATTTACCAATTTGTGTCTCTAACTCTACGTATGGAAATGAGATCCGAGGGCCTGAGATTGAGGATTTTGTTCAGTACATAATAACCAACTTGTGAGAGGAGGAGTGAAGATGGCTAGGGTTTTCCTTGGTGCCACGGTCACACTGCAAATCTGCGAAGGGGCAGAGACAACAGAGAACCCCTGGAGGTCGATTGCCGGATCAACCGAATCGTATACGCCGTCATGGATTTGGTATTGCAGCGGAATAGACCACAATCCCCTTGCATCAAATCGGTCCCCGGATGCTGATTGGTCTACTCACAGGTCATGGATGAGTTCTCATTATCTGATTAAGGGTTATTTTCACGGTAAACCATTTGCTCTTTTTGTAACAGGACACGGCCAAGACGATACAGCCCGCCATCGACCAGATCCGCAATCGAAAACACAACACTACCTTGACTCGGAGCTTTTAACTGCATTTAAGGGTAAGAATGGAGCGGATTGGCCAGAAATGGCCGTGCGAGCAGGAGCCATACAGAATGCTTCTCCCCCATTTCCAGGCGGAAGAATGAGGGGTGGCTCAGATCTGACATCAGAGAGCTATAGGGAGAAACAACCACGAACCTCTGGTCTTGAATCAAATAGATCCCTTGATACATTTGTCATATGGCGCGATCCCGCTAAGGCACACTCAGAAACTAATGCGATTGAATCTGAAAAATGGATGATAGGAGATGGAAAGCCTCTCAATGCAGAGGAAAAACAAAAAAACCCCAAATATGCTTCCCAATCGCCAGATCTGGAAAACAAAACAACAAAGCGGGGTATGGATAAGGTCACTGGAACCACAACGGCTGCAACTGGAAAACTGCTAACTGGAGGAAGAAATCCCTTTTTCAATTCGACAGATCTGGAGAACAATCATGGGAATCAGGGCTTGATTAAGGCCGATCCGTCAGATCTGAAACAAATATTTATCTAATCAGTAGAAGGCGGACACTGTTGCGTACAAATCAGGGAAGGGATGGAAGTCCTGGAGTTAAAAAAGCAGATCCAGATCAAACTGGGAACTCCGGCAGCATACCAAAGTCTCTTATTCTCAAGACTATGCATGCAGGACCAACACACTCTCCAACATTATGGAGTTGTCAAAGATTCAACCATCATCCTCAATCTGAGACTCCGAGGTGGATACAAGGGAACCAACTCAAAAAATACAGGCTCTTTCCGCGATGCAATCAAAGGAAAGGAACCAATGCAACACAGACCAGCATCCACACCAGAGCTTCCAGGACCATATATCGTGGAACAGAAGCCAAAATCACCTATGCTTACTGTATCATTGTCGGAGGTAATAGATCTATACTCAGACTTAATTCATAGTCTTGTTATATGCAGATTTAACGGTTATTGGCCCAAAGCTGATGTACTACATCAATGGGTTTATACATCATGGACATCCAAATGTGAAATATATCTATGCCCGAAGGGATTCTTCATAGTCAAATTTAGCACAGAGCTGGAACGAGACAATATCATTAATCAGGGGCCTTGGTTTTGGGGCAATGCTAGTCTCTTTCTCACACCCCGGTTCCCGGATTTCGACGCCAATACCATGGTAGTATCGACGATGCCAGTTTGGGTAAGGCTACACAACCTACACTGCATTTCTGGCATCGAAAAGCTTTAGCAGCCATTGGGAATTCCTTAGGAAAACATCTCAAAATAGATGAGGACAGAGCCAACCAGGGCATTTTCACATATGCCAGAATATGTGTAGAGGTGGATCTACGTCAAGGACTCCCAGATCACATCACATTGAACTTCAATAATTCACTGTGGATGCAACAACTTGACTACGAGAACACGGCTTTCAGATGTCGCGGCTGCTTGCAGACAGGGCACCTTCAATATGCATGTCCACTGACTAGTAAGGAGCCTAAAGGGAATAAGAAACAATAGAAAAAGCCAAAAGGCTGGCAGCATCCCGAACCACTGGAGGAGGAGGAACTGAACACAGATCCCACAGACGTACAAAGGAGACAGGAAAAAATGCAGGAAGAAAACACCGAAGGGCCCAAATTAGAGCTAAATAACATGGTACGGCAGCAAGAATTACAGCTGGAAATAAGCGGTGCCAAACGAGCACATAGCTCCGAAGGATCAGACTCGGATAAAGATCAACCAGGGCACACAGAGGAAAACCAACTTGCCATAATTATCCCCACTGACAACACTGGAGTCTGGCGTAAAGTGGAGAAGAAAAAAGGAAGGAAAATATAGGCATGTAGACACATCTTTTTTATTTTTGTTGTATTCCTGTCATTACGGGAACAGTCTTTTACTACTCTGTGTTCTTATTTCTGTTTTGCTGCCTGTTATTACAGGAACAGCCATATGCATATGCTTCAAGCATATACAAAATGTAATTTTATCAATATGAATAAAATTATGATTTTTTCTTACGGGAAAAAAAACTCTACGTATGGAAATTTTATTGCTTACAGTTCACCTTTTCAAGATGTGTGTATTTAATCTAAGATCATTCATTCAACTCAGATTCAACCTTGTAAGCACATGGACAATTTTTTTCAACCTTGGAAAATTTAGATGTAAATAAAAATTTATAGCTTTTGTTCATCCATGGCTCTAAGTCTAGTGAGGGTGTAGGGGTTGTATGCATTATCATATATCCTCAAGGAAACAAATCTATTATGTCTTATCACTTTAAATTCCAATGCATAAATAAAATCATTGAGTATAGGGTTTTGATACAAGGTCTTAAGAAAGTGGTAGATTTAGGTGCTAATTATGTCTTGTCACTTTAAATTCCAAAGCATAAATAAAATCATTGAGTATAGGGTTTTGATACAAGGTCTTAAGAAAGTGGTAGATTTAGGTGCTAAACAACTCAATGTAATAGGTGATTCCGAAATAGTTATAAAATATTTATGAAACTTGATTGATTGTGTTTTAAATTATCTTAAAACTAACATAAATGAGGTATGAATTCATATTTCCAATTTTAATACATTCAATATCTTTATACTTAGAATTCAAAATATAGATGCTAATTTAATTTCAAATGTATTTTCTAGATTGATTTCATCAAAAAAATGTTTTTGGTAACAAGTTTTTTGAATTGATTTACAGGCTTTCAATACCTTAGAATATCACAAATTTGAAAGATTTTTATGATAATTCTTGGTTTTTTGAATTCCTCACATAGGAATATACTTTTATGGGATAAATTATTCATGAAAACCATCATGATGAGGAAATTAATATGTTGTATTTAGATGTAGAACCAAAGAGAGAATGCAATTCCTAAATTTTTGGTTTAAATGGAGAATTATTATGACTTGCAAAGTAAGTTCAAGGGGATAATAAATTGTAAAACCTAAATTTGTTTGATGCAATATGAGGTAAAACCTTTATATGTTGGAAATATTTTGTCATTGATGTCAAATACAGTGGGACACAATTTATGTCCAAGATAAAGATTGGATAATAAAGATTGTTGAAAATATTGTTTTTGGACTTTTGATGCCCCGTTTGGATACCCTATCTTTGAAGGAATTTTTACTCCAATTATCTAGCGCAAATGGGAGCATAGGATATATGGTTGGAAGTATTATTTTGAAACATTTCCAACAGAATATGACACTCCCTCTAGCTCCACATGACTAAGGAGATAAGAAAAATTTTGTCAAGATCACCCAACCAAAGTACAAGCAGTCTAATCCTACTAGTTTTACAAGTCAGGCCCATAAGTGAATGTAAAAATACTATAAATAAAGGGAATATGAGTTTATTTGTACACAATTCAAGCAAGAAGATATTTGAGGTAACAAGAGGAGATGAGGAATAACTTTTGGGGTGGTTCTTGGAGTCTAAAGGTGGAAGAAAAAATGTCATTTATGGGGTGAACAAGTCATCTAGGGATTTTCGCTAAAAATTTTCTTCTAGGGTGTTTCAAAACGTGAAACTTCAAGGATATAGATTAAAGATATTTATATACCTTTGGTTAAAATGTCAGACCTTGATTCACTATAACATAAGAGATATGGTCTAAGGAATTTACACTTCTTGAATGCTCTTGAAATCTTCTTCAAATAGGTCAGCATGGAATTTTCTATCAGACCATTAAACTTGGAGGATACAAATAGAAGATCATCATGTACCTATGGTTAAAACTTCAGATCTTGGTACGCTATAATTTCAAATATATACTCTATGGAAGTTAAGCTTCTTGAATGCTACCGAAATCTTATTCAAATAGGTCAACTTGGTGTTTTCACTATATCTCTCTTTCTATGATGTTTCAAAATCTAAAATGTAGAGTAGATAAATAAAATATCTTAATGTACCCGTGATAGAAATTTCAAACCTTTTTTCAATATAATTTGGAGATATGATATGAAGAATTTAGTGTTCTTGAATTTTCTTGAAACATGCTTCAAATAGTCCATCTTGGCATTTCTTGCTATAATTTTTTTCTAAGATTTTTCAAACTATGAAATTTGAATTGACTAAGAATAAATTCCTAGATACCTAAGCTATAAATTTGAAAACCATGTTTTTAAAATTGGATACATGGCATGTCGTGTAAATTTGTTCTTGGGAAGAAACCAAAAGCAACAAGTTTCTAGAGAAGTGAACTTGATGAAGGAAGAAGTGACAGGTAGACCTGGTGAAGTACAAAAGTGGCAAGAAGACTTAGTGAAAGAAGAAACAACTAACATAAATTGTGAAAAAATAAAAAATAAAAATAATGAAGTCTATGCATATGAATATTTGTAGCAGTGAGGATTCATGTCTCCTGTAGGTTGGTCCCTACAAAGAAGCATAGTGGATTAGTGTCTCTTATAGTTTGGTGCCTATAAAGAATAAAATGGGTTTGGTATCTCCTGTAGGTTAATGTCTACAAAGCAACATATTTAATTGGAATATCAAGCAGGTTGGTTCCTACAAACCAAAAAAGGGGATTGATGTCTCTTGTAGGTTGCTTCTTGCAAAGCAATAGATGGATTGGTATCTCCTAAAGGTTATTGCCTATAATATATTTCATATAAATTATTTTTGTGGTTTTTGTAGGTTTTAACCCCGTACAGAAATTACCTACATACAAATTCTAAAATACATAAAATAAACAATGTGAGAACATAACACATAAAAAACATATACGTAGAGATTTTCCCCTGGATTCCAAAATCGGGACTACCAGATTAATTTTTCATTATGTTCCTTTCAATGTTACAATACATATTTATACATGTTGAAGCATCCAATACCATGGACCAAAAACCATCACGTCCAAAACCATGGACCGAAAACCATCACATCCAAAACCATGTGCGAAAACCATGCATAAAACCAAAGGTAGGTTCGCTCAACCTAATATAGGGTCCAAAAAAAAACCATGTGTGAAAACCATGGACATTGTAGAGGGGGTCTACTTTCCCCCCTCAAACCCCCTGTGACCCCCCCGCTACGCAATTGGCACAACGAAGGGGAGGCTCTGCCCCCCCTCTAACCCCTCGGTTAACTATGTTGGCTAGTTTTGGAAAGAATATAACACAACTCAACATTCTCCCACTTGTTGTTTTCTTTCCACAAGGGGCCACAAGAGAGATTAGTCATTTATCCAACCCTACAATGCCCATTATTTCTCTACACCAAGAGAACTTCTCAGAGCTCACAAACTTTGTCAATGCATTTGCATTATTCTTCAAAGTGTCCACCTTTACCAGCAATGCCTTTTCGTCCTCTATCATATCCCTCACAAAGTGATACTGAAAATCAATGTGCTTTGTCTTTGAATGATAAGCAGGGTTCTTTGCTAAGAAAATTGTACTTTGGCTATCACAGTCTATCCTTATAGGTCCCTGTACTAACCGCATACTTGAACACAATCTCTACAACCAAACTGCTTCATTGCTTGCAAGAGTGGCTGCCATGTATTCTACCTCTGTAGTTGATAGTGCCACTACAGATTGTTTCTTACTCATCCAACTGACTGCACCTCCAAATACATTAAACAAATACCCACTTGTAGATCTTCTCTTATCCAGATCTACAGCTCAGTTTGCATCAACAAAGCCACAAATATCCAAAACTCTGTCCAATCCTGGTCTTCCTTGGTAGCACAAACCATAATCACTAGTGCCATGCAAATACCTGAAAACCCACTTCACTGTTGTCCTCTTCCTCTTCTTGTGTCTTGGGACACTATTCAACAGATAAATTTACACCTACAAGAATAGGAACCTTCACCAGTTTACTATCCTGCATATTAAACCTCTGCAATATTGTCTCGACATACTTCCTCTCATTTAACCAGATCTTCCTCTTTTCCCGATCTCTTTTAATTTCCATGCCCAAAATATAGTTTGCAACACCAATATCTTTCATGTCGAATTTGGAGGACAATTGGGTCTTCAAACCCTGGATAATTGCTTTGTCATTTCCAACCAGCAGCATATCATCCAAATACAAGACCAAATATAACACATTCACCAATTAATTGAAAATACACACGGTGATCTACTTTGATTCTAGTGAAGCCAAGTCCCCATATAAATATACTAAATTTCTGATACCACATCCTTGGTGACTGTTTTAACCCATATAGAGACTTCTTTAACTTGCATACCAATTATTTCTTACCCTTCACTGCAAAACCTTCAGGTTGCTCCATGTGGATCTCCTCTTCCAGATTCCCATCAAGAAACGTTGTCTTCACATCCATCTATTCTACCTCAAAATCAAAAGTAGCAACAACAGATAAAAGTAATCTAAAAGAAGCTACCTTGGCAATAGGAGAAAAAATATCACCAAAATCAATTGCCAGCACCTGGGAGTAACCTTTTTCTACCAATCGAGCTTTGTATTTCTCCACCTTTCCTTTTGCATTTGTCTTCTTCTTGAACACCCATTTGCTGCCAATGGGTTTCATTCCAGACGACAACTCCACCAGATCCCAAGCCTAATTTTTGTGCAAAGATGCCATTTCATCAACCATGACCTCTTTCCAGAGTTTTCCATCCTCTAAATCTATTGCTTCCTTCACAGTTCTAGGATCATCATCAGTAAGAGATAAAGAAAATTTTGAATAGAAAGTAGATGGACTATACCTTTCTAGTTGCCTTCTTTCTTGAATTGACTTTCTGACACCCAGAGTTTGTGGCTCTTCATCTTCTGATTCCTCCTCTACTATAGAGTCTGATTCTTCCTCCTTAAGCTCAAACTCTGTCTTCTCAAGTTCCTTTGGTTGGACTTCATGTTTAATAACATCTTTCACCTCTTTGAACACCACATCGTGGTTGTACACAACCTTCCTTGTTACTGGGTTCCAAAGCTTATAACTGTTAGGTCCCTATACTACTAGTGTAACCCCTTATTATTATTATTACAATCCCCTTATTATATTGTTGTGCCCATGTAGTCCCCATATTGTTATTATTGTGCCCCATACAAGCCCACTATTGTTATTATTGTTCCCTTACATTATTATTGTTATGCTGGCTCTGATTATATTATGACCCCTTAGAATCCTATATATAGAAAGGAGGTCTTGTCATTTGTATCATCAAAAAATTGTTCATTTATGTAATGTAAAGGAGGTTTCCCCCTTGAAGAGGCTTATTTCTAAGGTGTTGATCTATATTTTCTATCCTTTTGTGAACTGCTTTCATAACATTTGGTATCAGAGCTTTGGATTCTAGGGTTTCGCTACTCCAAATAGCTCATTGTTGAATTTTCGCTATAAATTTTTCCCTGCGACGTCTCAGAAGTGAAAAAAAATCCTATTTGAGACGAAATCGTGCTAAACTTCGGGTACAAATTTCAGACCTTGTCACGCTATATTTTTGGAGATATGATCTGAGGAAGTTAGGGTTTTTGTAGACTCCCGAATTAAATCCTAAACAGGTGAGCTTGGGAAAATCATCATAACTTTATCTCTGAGCATCAAATTGAGATTTTGTAAGAAGTTACACAAAGAGGACGGATTGTATGTTTTTTGGGTAGAATTTTTTGAACCTAAGGTTGAAAAAGTGATACATGGCACTTTGTACAAGTTCACTCTACTGAACTAATCTATAATTAGATCATCGCAGGAGATTGGGAATAAATATTTCTTCAAGAATCCAAATGTGATCAGACTTGCGAAGTTAGAAAGAGGACTCAAAGGGCTATTGCAAACTAAAACTTCAGAACTTAAAGATCCGAAATTACATAGTTACAATCGTTTCAAGATCGAGCTCATAAAATCAAGAAAAAGCCAGATGAGGAAGTTTGATGGCAAGGATCTGGTAAATTGGATACTACAAATGGAGAAATATTTTGATCTACATGGTGTACCACTGTTACAAAAGGTATGTATTACATCTAATTATTTAGAATAGAATCAATTTTTATGGTATAAAGGGCTTTGTTCTCGTAAACCACTTATCACGTGGTCAATTTTCACGGAGGAAATGATAGCACATTATTAGGATACAAAGAGAAACACCTTCTTCAGCCAATTGATAAATCTCAAACAAAAGGGTTCAATGGTACAACACATTGAGGACTTCCAAAAATTGAATATAAGGGTAAATGATATTCTAGAGAAGAAAATGGTTGATGTCTTCATAGGGACTTTAAAGGATAACCTTCAACATGAGGTTCATCTTTGGGAACCTGATTGATTGGAGAAGGCATTCAAGTTGGCAAGAAAAATTGAAAGCGAAATTATGGAAACAATGAATCCCACCACTCATGACTATAATTATAGAAGTGTTTTTTCTTCTAGCCTTCCACAACCTACAAGGTTTACACCACAACAATTGGAAGAAAAAAGAGAAAAAGGGCTTTGTTGCAATTGTGATAGAAAATACACTAAAGGTCATAAGTGTGCTGAGAAGAAATTATTTTACATAGATTATGAAGAGGAGGAAGAAAATCATCAAGAAACATCAAAAGAAGAGGATATACACTAGGAACCCACCCCAAAGAAAGAAGAAACGAATCTGACCATATCTTGTAAAGCATTGGAAAGAATTACCACTCCTTAAACTCTCAAGATAGAAGGACACATCAAGAAGAAAAAGGTTCAAAAAGTAAAAGATCACATCAAGAGAGAAGAAAATAATCCAACCATATCTTGTAATTCATTGGCCGAAATTACCACTCCTCAAACTATCAATATATGAGGACATATCAAGAAGAAAAATGTTCATGAAGTGAAAGATCACATCAAGCATCAAGAAACAAATCTAACCATATCTTGTAATGCATTGGAAGAAATTACCACTCCTCAAACTATCAAGATAGAAGGGCATATCAAGAAGAAAAAGGTAATAGTGTTGATTGATTCGGGCAGTACCCATAATTTTATTCGTTGTAAGATAGCCAAGGAATTGAATTGCTTCCTATATCCAGCATCAGAGTGTCAAGTGATGGTTGCAAGTAGAGGAACCATAATTGCTCTGGAAAGTTCCATAATATCAAGCTATCCATGGGAGAATATGTATTGAATAACCCAATGCTTTCCATTCCAATGGGTGGTGCTGATGTTTTACTAGGAGTCCAATGGCTACGATCTTTAGGTACGATAGCTTTTAACTTTCAAGAACTTTTCTTGAAATTTTTTTGGGAAGGAAAGGAAGTTGAATTGAGGGGTATAGAAGGGAAACCGGGAAAGATAATCAACTCTAACAACATGACAAAGCTTCTAAATAAAGAACAATAGGGCATACTTTCACAATTATGTTCACTAGAGGATCCCACATCGAAATCATGTATTTCTTCAGATCTCCAAAAAAATTTAGACAATCATTCCAAGGTATTTGAGACTCCCAAAGGCCTCCCACCTATTCGTGATCATGATCGTGTTATTCATTTGATTCCAAGAAGTGTTCCTCCAAACATCAGGCCTTACAGATATCCATATGCCCAAAGGAGTGGGAACTCATTCAAAAGTTGCAAAAGATCCCAGTTCAAACAGTATCGCGAGAACTTGACAATGAAGGAAAAATCATATTGGAACCTGAAGCAGTCACAGAACCGAGAAATCAACAGCTACGAAATATATCAATTTTAGAGTATGTCATCAAGTGGAGAACTTACCCATTGAAGATTCCACATTGGAGAACAAGAATTTATACAGAAGCATCAAGAACCACTCAAGCATTGAGGACAACACTTTTTGAAGGAGAGGGGCATGTTAGGTCCCTATACTACTAGTGTAACCCCTTATTGTTATTAGTACAATCCCCTTATTATATTGTTGTGCCCATGTAGTCCCCATATTGTTATTATTGTGCCCCATACAAGCCCACTATTATTATTATTGTGCCCTTACATTATTATTGTTATGTCAGCTCTGATTATATTATGACCCATTAGACTCCTATATATAGAAAGGAGGTCTTTTCATTTGCATCATCGAAGAATTTTTCATTTATGTAATGTAAAGGACGTTTCCCCCTTTAAGAGGCTTATTTCTAAGGTGTTGATCTATATTTTGTATCTTCTTGTGAGCTGGTTTCATAAAAATAACCCTTTAAACCATCCTTATACCCAATAAAGATGCACTTTTCAGATTTACTATCCAACTTGGTTCTTTTCTGCTTTGGAACATGTACATATGCATCACATCCAAATACCCTCAGATCTGAAAGAGAGGGTTTCTTACTAGTCCATACCTCTTGTGGAGTCTTATCCTCCAATGTTTATGAAGGTGATTTGTTGACCAGGTAACATGTTGTCTCCACCGCCTCTGCCTAGAATTCTTGTCCTAACCCAGCACCGCTGAGCATGCCTCTCGTCCTTTCCATCAATGTCTTATTCATTCTTTTTGCAACTCCATTTTTCTTAGGTGTGTATGGAGTAGTCTTCTGCTATGCTATACCACACTTCTTACATAATTCTTCAAATTCCTTGCTACAAAACTCTCCATCGTTATCTGACCTCAACACCTTTATCTTCTTCTCTGTCTGGTTTTCCACTAAAGCCTTAAATTCTTTAAACCTATCAAAGACTTCAGATTTCTTCTTAAGTAAATATATCCATGTATTCCTTGAGAAGTCATCTATAAATTATACATAGTACACATACTTACCCAGTGATGGAACCTTCACAAGTCCAAACACCAAAGGGGAAACTCACCTGATTTTGCTTCCCATATACACAATTTTTACAAAAATCAAAATCCAGAGAGCTATTACTCATACCTTCTACCATACCTTTACCATGAAGTATTCGAAGGCCCTTCTCTCCAATATGTCCAAGCCTTTGATGCCATAGAATGGTCTTCTCTCCAGAGACCACTAGATTTTCTGCTCCACTTTCAGGAACCATAGAACCGTTGCACCCATCAAAAATAGTAATACCTTGTAGCTTGTATAGAGTTCCAATCCGAACTCCTCACATCAATACCAATTTTCCCTGAACCATCTTGCAGGTATCCTTCTCGAACACTATTTTTACACTTGCATCATCCATATTGCTTACAAAAATCAGATTTCTGGCAATTGTAGGAATATGCAGAACACCCGGAAGTGTTCTAACCCTTCCACCTTGCAACTTCAACTTTATTTTTCCGTAACCAATGATTCTAGCCTTCTTATCATCCCCTAAGAAGACATCACCACCATCGTATTTCTCATACTCGCAGAACCACTCTCTATGGGGATTGAAGTGAAAGGATGCACCTGAGTCAATCAACCATGCCTCATGATCTACATGTGTACTT
>APFE030512942.1:294872-330300 GCA_000404065.3 Pinus taeda
TACTTGAAGAAGCCAAGTACACATCCCCACTTTCATCTGAGGTGGTTTTCGCCTCTGCAGAAGGAGCATCATCAGATCCCTTTCCTTTGTCAGGAGCTTTAGATTTACAGTCCCTTTTGTAGTGCCCTTCCTTTCCACATTTCCAACAAACCACCTTTACAAGTTTTCCTAGAGATTTAGATCTCCCACTCAATGACTTATTTTTGTTTGTGTTCTAGGACCATCATCGTACATACAAGGCATCACCATTTTGGCTCTCCATATTTTTTCGTCTCATATCCTCTGTCGACAAGGATGAGACTATTTCATCAAACTGCAAGGCAGTTGCATTGCTACCTATTGCAATAACCAGACTATCCCACGAATCTGGTAGAGAACACAACAAACTGATGCACTTAGCTTCATCTAAAATTTTAATATCAACAAATAATAACTCACTTACCACATTATTAAATGCGTTCAGATGCTCTGTCACTGAGTCTCCATCTTTCATCCTTAGGCTATACAACTTTTTCCATAGGAAAAGTTTATTCACTAGAGACTTAGATTGGTACAAAGTCCATAACTTGTCCCATAAAGCCTTTGTCATAGCTTCCCCTAATACATTCAGTACTACTGAATCTGAGACACACAATCGTATTGTTCTCTTTGCCTTCCAATCCAACTTCTTCCATTATTCATCGAACACTCTTGTTGGTTTAGTACCCGGATCTACCACAATCCACTGATCTTTGTCCACCAACAATTCCTCCATCTTGAGTTTCCACAACTCAAAACTTTGACCATTTAATTTATCGATATTTATCTTTCCATTACTTGCCATCTTCTTTCACCATCACAATTGATCCCACAGATCTCCCACTGAACAGGGTCTACCACAGGCCCAAGCAAAACCCCTCAACAACAAAGGCGTCCCCTTGAAGCCAAAATAGCTCTGATACCAAATGTAGGTTTTAACCCCGTAAAGAAATTACCTGCATACGAATTCTAAAACACATAAAATAAACAATGTGAGAGCATAACACATAAAAAACATATACACAGAGATTTTCCCCTGGATCCCAAAACCGAGACTACCAGATTGATTTTTTGTTATGTTCCTTTCAATGTTACAATACATTTTATGCATGCTGAAGCATCCAATACCATGGACCGAAAACCATCGCGTCCAAAACCATGTGCGAAAGCCATGCAAAAAACCATAGGTAGGTTCACCCAACCTAATATAGGGTTCAAAAAAATTTTCCCCAAGGAACTTCCCTAGACCCCGTAGAGGGGGCCTACCCACCCCCCTCAAACCCCCTTAACAAGGGGGGCTTCTGCCCCTCCTGTGACCCCCCCACTGTGCAATCGGTGCAGATTGAAGGGTGGCTCCCCCCCCCACCCCCCCTCTAACCCCCAGTTTTCACTACGATGGCTAGTGATGGAAAGAATATAACACAACCCAACATTTTCCCCCTATAATGGTTTCCACATATATCTTGTATTAATTGTTTAGTGTTGGCATTATGGCTAATGTGTTGTCCTTGATGGAAACCTACTTGACAAAAATGTACTTGATGTCAACATAGTGATAATATAATGATTGGGGAACTAATGCAGATATTAGGAAGATTGGTACAAATGATATACAAGATATGGACAGAGAAATGGAAGTTTAGGTACAATTGGATAACAAATGTAAAGTTTTAAAAGAATATGCGGTTCTTCTAAAGAAGGGTTGAATACATACGCAGGTCCTATGAGTAAAAGTCACGTACATAATCCAAACCATGGAAATATAGATACCAGGGGTCATTACCATGGTAATTTTCCATAGTAATTGAGGCGACAATGTTTATTTGATCACGTCAATAAACACTAACAACATGACCGAGGGATTTACTTGAGGTATTGGCTAAGGAAAATGGTATATAAGGAGATAAAGATCAAGGTTTTATGTGTGCAAGTGAATGGTTTATTCATGTGTTATTTAATTTGAAACATGTGTGCACTGGGAAGTAAGTAAAAGACTCATATCTGAAATATCTAAAGATATGTCGATATATATGCCTAATTGATTTGAATGAGGTTATAGTGATGCAATGATATGAATGAGTTTTCATAAGTCTATAGTTTTGACATTGAAGGTTGCATCATGTAAATTTATGTTTGTAATGAAAGGTATGTTTCATTAATTTGATATCTATATGCAACTTTGCTTCTAGATAGTCATGTGCATATGTAGATCAATTTCTAGTCAGTTGTGTATATATTCTGAGATATGATTTTTAGTGTATTGAAATCTGCAAGTGTGTGTTGCACATGATAAGCGTGTATATACACAGGTCTTCTTATTCACAGTCACATATATATTCTAAGTTAAATATGGTCAGGGTTCGCAGTGTCGCTTAATGTTGACAATTGATGAGTTATGTTGTATTTGTTATTGTCTCTCAATGATGTCTTGATCAAGATGGTTTGTATCTGTTAATTGGATTAGTTGTGCATTAATTTGATCTGGTAGCAATGGATGGTTGAGATTCAATGATTGGTTTGCTTCAATATTCATTTTGGTGATGTTATAGTCATTTAGTTGGTTTACAATGCTCCAGTCATTCATATTTTGAGATTCAGTTTGGGCTTATTGTTGATGTGGGTCCAATGTGAAAATACAATAAAAGGTGGCCTACAAGTTTTTTGATGATTGTTTGATAGGTGGATCCAGTCTAAAATATTATGAAATATGGTCCACGAGGGGTGCTGAGGGTTGGAGCCTTCAATAAGGGAGTCAGAGCTCCCTTCTAGTGCTAGCTGGTAAATTTGTTTAAGGGGTAGGTGCTCCCTTTTGGTAGTATCTGGTAAACAAGATTAGGGGGTTGTAGCTCCCTTCCAGTGAGTGCTGGAGAAAGAGTGGAGGTTTTAGCCTCCAGTAGGTGGGTGTCTAGATGCTAGTAAGAGTCTACCTGAGTACAATATGTAATGAATATTTTCTTTATTTAATAAGAAATAAGACAAAGGCAATGACAACCAATTGTTTTCTCCCACTTTGGGTTTCCACCTACAATTTTGGTGTCCATATGTGTTGATACGTTTCTTGTGTGTTAATGATTTATCTTCTCTTTACTACTTGTGATTTCTGCATAATAAATGAATAATGAAATAATGATGCATTGGTTAAGGATAAACATTTGATGCAACATATGAAAAGTTAGTTATCTAGATATACGCAGTTTACATTCACCAGAGTCGTGTACACACATGGGTTTCATAAAGAATAGTAGTGAATAGAATTATGAATATGAAATTGAAAGTTTAAGTGTATTAAAAATATTGATTCATCCCCTCCAACCTCAGTATTTTTTCTAACAATTGATATTAGAGTAGGTTTCTCCAGTAAATCTAGATCACTTGAGAGTGGATCAAGGACAATGGGAAGGAAGCAAAAGAATAAGGAAACACAAAGGAAAAAGTTAAATCAGGGAAGTAGTGATAGTGATGCATCTAATGTTGTGGAAATATTTGCATTCGTATTGTTATAATCCATTTCATCACATCCAATCAGTGAGCCTCCTAATGGAATCAATCAACATCCTATTCGCCCTTGTCACCTTCTTGCATAAAGACCTAAAAATGTACCTTTAATTTCCAAGAGTTTGAGCCCTAAACTGCATCATCTAACCTAGTTTAAGGACCAACGTTCCCTGTAAGCATATTGGGGTGTGTTCACTAGCAAGCTGCTCCATTGTGGCCTGTGTTGGTCACCAACTGGTTGCTCCCCTTTACACTTGTGTTGGTCTAGAAATCTAGGAGAATGATCAAGATTCTGGAAGCTTCACCTTCCAAGAGTTTCCAGAAGTTGTTAGAACTACTTACCCTGGATGAATAATTCATATCCTATCCATCCCTACATTGGATTTTTCACCACTTATCCTTTGATCCTATCTTTCCATCAAAGGTTGATTTATTACCCTAGAATGGTAATTGGATAAGAGCTCCTAACTTACCTTTGTTCTCTACAAATTTCTATCTTGTTATGAGGTTGGGGGTTTGCTTTTGGAGAATAATTATTCCCTTATGCAACTGTAGTGAGTGGTCATCATTCTATGCATTTAGGATGATTAGAGGTGCATATTGTGACAAGGAAAGGACAAGTCAACAACTTTGAGGAGCTCTTCTACAAGATTAACTGATACTTATGGTTGTAATCTCCTTCCATCTATAGTAATGTAATGAATTCACTATTTTCCTATATGTGATGTTGTTTCACTTATTTCAATACCATGTTAATCTATTGAATGAAGTACTTAGATGATATTGCATACATCTCGTATTTTCTTGTCTTCTGTTATCTGATTGTACAGGTTCTAATTTTGGCAATCGGAACTCGAATTGGAGCTTCAAAGCTAAAGGAGCGAAGCGTGCATAGGATTCCAGGTAGGCCTCACTCCATAATCTATTTACTTGAAGGAAAAACATTGTGTTCCTTATCTCTCTATTGTTCTAGGTTAGCCATCGACTTAGGGGAGATACTTTTGTCCACAATCATAAATACCATATAACAAATTGGTGACCATACTGGGGAAAGAAGCATTCCCTTGGTGGTATCCTTTTCCATTGTGTTTGATTACCTCCTTGACAGACCTTTGTTGTATTGTCCAACCCAGAACAAGCCTAGGAAGTCATTTCATTGAACCTTTCTTGCAATTTTTGTGCTGGAAACTGCTTTCCCAAGACCAACGCACCCACTGCACCTTAGACAAAGCATTTCACCTCACCCTGGACCACTTTGCACCAATGTTGTAATGCATTGGTGCCTCTTCTACACTAGCATTGGCCCCTATTTTTGCATGAAGTTTTCCTTGGTTCTTGAGCCTCTTTGTGGTAAACCTACTTCTAGATGAACTTCCCTAAGTCTTTAGTGTCATGGTCTCTCTAAAGCCTCCATTTGGTTTGCATTTTTGTCGATTTCCTTTGATAATAATTGGTTTTGTTTTTTATTTTTTCTTGTCACTTGGTCACTTGAAAATTGATTTTGTTTTATTGTTGATCGCTTAGATGAATTTTTGTTCTAGTCCTCATTCTTAAAAGTGAAATTGAATCAGTAATTGAACATTTGTATCTTAGTTTTCTCCATTTTGAAAATTAAGTGTGGTGAAAGAAAAATATTGCATCGGCATTTATGGTTTTGCATGTGAATTAACATAGGAATGGTTGCATTAGAAAGGAAACTTCAACTTTCTTCTTGTTTGTTGCATATTGTGTGTTGCATATTGATTGTTTCTTCCCTTCCTTAGCTAGATTTTCATTGAAAGAGAAAGAATTTCTATTTTATCATGCTAGATTTTCATTTTGGGATATTTAGGTGACATTTGTGGTGAGCCCTAATCTCAAATCTAATCAAATATAAATAGTAAAATTTATTGAATCAACCTAAGGATAATTTGTAACATTAACATAAAGATTTAGAGTTCTAGACTAGAGACATATTTCAACATCGTTAAATGTAGGAGCTATCATTGTTTTCCAGCATTGCATCCCAAGGGTGAAATCTCGTTCCATGTATGTGAGTGTATCAGAACATACTCCACATACCTTCAGGTATATTGGTGGAGCTCCACACCTGTAAAGTATATGAGAATGCTTTCATTGAATGGTTACACATTAGACAATACTACTATGGACTACACTCCCACGTATCATCTCGTATATTTTGGGAGTCCCCAGTAGGTTACTATCCATCCATAGGTAATCGAGAATGTCACCTTGTATATTGTGATACACCGAACACAAAATTTAGGGAGATTGGATGTCGTACGTTAAGTCCTTGTTTTGCTAAGGTGTATATTGTAGTTCACAATTTCTTGGTAATCCTTTATGCCTAGATTAACCTCTTTTTGATTTATTTCTTTTCTTGTTAATAAAATTTATTTCCCAGCATGGAAGAAGAAAATCCCTCTCCCTGTCATTCATGTAGAATGAAAAATAATCGTCCACTTCCTCCAAAGGCTACTCCTAACCATCATCTTAGACATAGGCAAACACAAACTACCGAATCAGGAACATTGGGAACTACTTCTGGCCCTCCACCCAATATTGATCAGCGAAAATCATCTATCCCTTTGAGTTCCAGACTTGAGATTACACCCATTCCTATTGGTGACACTGACATAATTGAAATAGAAGTCCCTAAAACTTTGTTACCTAAGGTCATTGAATCTTATCTCCCCGAGTCAAAAATTGTGTTTCTTGAGGTTATTGAACTTGAGGAGCCTCAACCATCTCTACTGAGTCTTTGTGACCTTCCTCCTCTCTTCCTTTATCTCAGGAAAAACCAATATATATTGGGCCTGACAGTGAACCGCTTCCATATAGACTTCTAAGTATTGAAGAGATCCCTCAAGAAGAGACTCATCCTTCTACCTGTTAGCCTCTTGCTGCAGCAGGTTACTCATATTTCATGATTGATGTTTTTACAGGCCAAATATGTCATACTTTGCATGCTGCAATGCTCCATATTTGCTAAGCAGTCACCAAGGAAAGAATGCTACCCAGAGTTCATCTAATTGCTTTCCAATTTTGAAGAATCTTTCCAGTTTTGTAGAATTTTCAGCTAAAAGGAGGTCCAAATAGCCTAATCTTGGTCTCCCTAGGTTTCAATTTCCTGTTTTAGAATATAAAGAATGAAAATCTGTCCAAACAGCTTAATCTTGGCAGATTTTTAGATAGGTAGAGAATCAAAGGAGGCCAACTGCTTAATCTGGGCCCTTGGAAGAAATAAGGGTAGTTTGTAGATAGGAAGGGATAAAAAGAAAAATTGAAATGCTGGGTCTGCAAGTCTAAGTGCACCCAAACCAAAAGAAGAAAAAAATGTTAGGTAAGTAGGCTGGGTAAGTAATTTTGAGGTTGCAGAATCTTGATGTCTGTTCATTGCCATGTTTTAAAAGTATCATCTCTACTCAGGTCACAGTCATCAAGCATTTTTCATATGAAGGAGCTCAAACCAGGCATAACTAACTTCCCTTTCTCCATCTTCCCGAAATCATTAACTAATTTCCCCAAAAGAGGTCAAGATCTGCTCGATATCTCTTAGTTTCATCATTTTCCATGTCATTAGCCTGGGTGAAGATCTGCTTCACTCAAGGAGGATCCAAACTTTCACTATAAGGTTCTATCTCCCCTTTGAAGCCTAAGATCCCTAAAACTTAGCGCTCTCTTTTCATATCCATATTAACTGCTGACATTATTATTTAACTCCCTATGTTTTCCCCATCCACTTACTAAAACTATGAAGATAATCCCCTTATGTAAATATCCCCTCCCCTTGGTTGAAAATAACCATAAGTACCCTCGGGAATTGCTGAGTGTATCTGAAACTTGGCAGGAACCCTCATACTACCCCTTCAAACCATCTTCTAATGCAATGGACTCCTTCCAAAGCATAACATTCCCCTTTAGGTTATCAGACCCCTTCCAAGACCTCAAATACCCTTCAAAAGCACATCTTCACTCCTTCCGATCGCAATAAACCCTTGCCGATTGCCTTAACATTCTTCCGATCCTGGTGAGCCATCTCGCATCGGCATATCGGAATATTTTTACCACATAGGTGTGCCCCTTTCCTTTTTGCCCGATGTGATATTGCGATATCGGCGATCGACAGTCGCAAGCATCACATTTCCAAAATAAAAACCTTCTCCTCCTCCGCCGATGTGATATTGCGATCGCATCAGAAGAAGTTCATCGCATCGCAGTAACATATGAGTCACCCTGCCACGTCACCTCGCTGACTTCATCCGCTATACAGCTGACATCATGCTGACGTCAGCATCCAGAAAAAGGGAAAAATGCGCAAGCGTGAAAGTCGAGCTTCAGAGCTCCGGAACGAGAAACAGAGGCAGTTTTTGATGCGCGATTAGCACGAAGCGCTAATCGCGCATTGCTACGGGAAATGAGTGATATTGGGAAATCTTTTGATTCCTTGGCCCTTTTTGCACCGAAAAAGCTCGAAATTGCCCGATTTTGCCAGATGAAATGAATTTGAAGACAGAGAGAGACCAGGAACAGAGATTAAAGAGTATCAGATTAAATATGCAAACCGAAAGCATGTCAAAAAGTATCAGCGAAGATCTTAGCAGCAGCCCAAAGTAGGTGAAAATTAAAGACCTCCCAGCAAAGTCAAAGAAAAGGGTGAAGCCTCTCAAGGCCCTCAAATCATGGTTATTGCACATTTAACTCACACCAAAACAGAACTACAATCCCAAAGCATAGTTATTTCAGCAGTACTGCGTCAAGCCACCAAGGGCCACATTGCACTCTTTTTGATCCAGCTACTTCTAACACAGTTCAGTAGATATTTACCTGCATTTAATTTTGGCACAGTTTTAGGTTTAGAAAGCTATTTTGCAGACCTGTTTTAGGTCGATTGTAATAAATATTTTGAGATATTTACACTATAAAAACATCCCTGAAGACTGTATTAAGGGGGTTGGTTGGTCGACAAGCTTTTTAGGCTGATTTTGCTCCAGGAGAGACTCGCACTGTAATACCTGATAGTTTCTATAATCAAAGACTGCTTATGAGCTTTGGAGAATGGATTGTTCACTGTGTTTAATGGTTGAAGAGTGATTATGGAATTCTCGTGTTGTTGCATAACTCAATAAGTGCTTCTTACCTCTGTTTTCCATTCATAAGTTGCCGTCTAAGCAGCACAAAAGAAGATTAGCTTAGAATTTGTTTAAATACACTCTATGCTCAATTTCTGTTGTTTCTTTATGTTTTCCTCTGTTTAGGCATAAATGTGAATTCCACATGGCTCATGTTTGCCCTAATCTTCTCACGCATGATTGTTATCCAGGGACTCTTCATTTCCCCTAGATAGAGATCATCCCTCCCTTTATTAAGCTGAGTGAGAGATTCTTAAGTGCCTCTCATTCCTTACTTTCCATTCATATTTAGTTTGAAAGTTGTTTTATGTGTAGCTATCCCGCTCCATATTCCTCTTGTGACCAAGAAAACGCACTGGAAATCCGGACACATGACTCCATGCCCAATGGTTTGAAACTCATCACTTTATGAATTGCCTCTCTGCTGGAAAGCATTTTCCTTCCATCCAAACACAAACAAGAACCCTGAACCCAAAAACTAGCCTAAAATCATCAACAAAGTTAAATCATAAAGAGAGAGCCCTCTCTGATTGCAGGTGGGCTAGAACCTGCAATCCAAAGATTGGTTTGTGGTTACCTCGGTCGTATCCCTACAGGAGCTTAGGGACAACCTGAGTGATAACACTACCCCTATTCATTGGGAAGGATTTCATTTTTATCAAACCGAACCTCTTCCACCTCCTCAACCTTAGACACAATATCCTTTACATGATTCTTTGGGTTTACCCACGGATTTCTCGCAACAATCTTCATTGGGATTTTTAACCATGACTGGAACTGATCCAAACTCCCAATTTATGTCCACCACCATGGTTGAGACATAAAGTGTTTCATCCTCATCCATGTTTGTAACATCACCAAAAGCTCATTTAAATGGTGGCCTGTTCGTCCTGCCTGGCTATCAGTTGGTATCTGGTATTTTTTCTGGTGCAGTTTCCATTCCTTGGACCTATCCCATGAAATCAAATTTGGGAATAATGTCTAGTTCCTCTCTTATGAATACCACATGGTTTGCTCCTCTTCCTCCATCTGCACCTACAATTGAGTAGCAGGTTGGACCTTATGTTAGTGGGCAAAGATACCCTCAACAACCCAACCCTCTTTATGTTGGGTACCCTCCATCTGGATCAAAGTTGCCTCCATCATCCCCTCCTCCCATGGCAGGGGGACAACCTATTTTAAATATACCTCAATATGGTAATCTGCCTAGTTACAATCCTCCTCATCCTTGAATGACTTCCAGTGTTTGGCAACCTATTTTACCCGTACATCCTGGTTCATATTGGGATCAATTGTTAAATTCTCAAATTGTACCATCTTCATCGCAAATTCCTACCTATCTGTCATCACTTCAACAAGCTCAAATACATGTGATCCAACCTTTACAACCTATTCCAATGGTGTCTGGTTCTCCCCAGATCTCATTTCGTCAACCTATACAAGGTCCCTCACCTTCTTAATCGCTTGCTCAGGGTACTCCTCAAGTTTCGGTAGGCCAAATTATTCATAATTTGGTGCAGTCTAAATTGAATATGTACTAGGGGGCAATGCAAACCTCGATCTTGTAGCATTATGGATCACACCAAGTGCCTTTCCAAGGCTACAAAATCCAAACCCAACCATTCCAGTAGCTTTATCTCCATCCTAGAACTGGACAACAGACCCACTTGTATGTTGGTTATCAGAACCCTCCATATTTTGGTAACCAGGTTCTATATTATCAAAACCCTCCTTATCCAGGAATGCAAGTTCCTATTGCCCAAGATATCCCTTTATATCTAACTCATCCACCTCTAGAATTTAACAAGTAGTTTCCTTTTATGGCTACTCTTGATTTCCTATATTTAACTTGTCTTACTAATGACCCCATTGCTTATTCACCATCATGGCCGATTATTCCCACTAAGTTTCCTTCTAATATCCAAAAATTCAAAGGGAATCCGGGAGAAGACCAATCGACGCATGCTAGGACATATCATATATGGTGTTCATCCAATGCACTTAGCGATGATTCCATTCAACTTTGTCTTTTCCAATGAATTCTTATGGGTACCGCAGCCAAATGGTGTATTGAATTACCTAGAACATCATTTCACGACTTTAGCACTTTATCCACTACCTTCCTAACACATTTCCAGTTTCCCATTAGATACGAAACTGGAATGAAACTATTGAATAACTTTAAACAATCAGACTCCACTCACATTTCAAATCATATTCTTGAGTGGAGATGTCATCGTCGGCTGGTCAAGGCTTATGTTCCCTATCTGTATTTAGCATAATGGTTTTTCAAATCTCTGTTAGCCCCCATAACAAAATATGTGGCCATAGGTAGAGTCATGACCGAAGAGAAAGTTATTGCTCATGCTCAATATTTAGATCTGGTCTACACCCAATCAGGCATGCTCTATGATAAAATACCAAATGCTCTGAGACGCTCGAATATTGTTCCTCCTCCACTTGGCAAAGAATCTCATGTTGCTATTGGCATTATAGGTTTTTCCAGATCGCAGTTGGTGAGTAAACCATATGGTATTTCTCTTACTATTCTTGCACAAAACCCTCCATCTCATCCTCCTTCGACTTCTTCTTTTGAGATAAATGTCATCTCATTTGATAAAGAAACTCTCAACAACAACCTAGAAGCAAGAAGAAAGGTAACAATATGAAAAAGAAAGACTCATCACCGCAAGATAAACAAACAAATTCCTATTTTGATGAGAAATGAAAGCATCGCTCTGAAGTGAATATGTTCCTTAAAACATTCACTTCTCCTGCTATGCTGACTGACCCGTTTCCCAATCAAGATACCCATATGGTTGCCCTGGATGCCTCTCCCTCTAACAAATTTTTGATGCTTTCCTCCTCAAATCTTAAATATGTTGTCATGGTGGCCACTCAGAATAAGGAATATGGTAATGTGAATCCAGTGAATGTTCAGGCTAATGATCAACCTGCTAGTTCGACACCACCTTCATCTGATCTTGTTCCACCTCCAGTTCCTATGGAATTGACTATCAAGCCTCCAAAGGGTGTTATCCATAAGTCTACTTTCAACCGTCATTCAAGAGATTCTCAAAATTACAATGTAGTTGAAGACTTGGCTCAGTCCCCTTCGCCTATGCCAACTCTTGAGGTGTTGAAAAATTCCCCCACCCAAAAGAATGCCTTATTATCATCTATCGAATATGGGGATTCATCGGATTCCAACCTAGTTGTTTTCTCTCATGAAAAATATACCCCTCAACTTCCAGCTCAGTTAGATTTTATGATCTAGGTCGTTGTCCATGGTATGAACATCCATCGTTCTATTGTGGACGAGGGAGACTTGACCTACATCATTTCCTTGTCTTACTGGAAGGTGATTGGTTCACCCCAACTGATTCAATCAACCACCACATTAAAATATTTTGATGGAAGGACATACAAACCTTATGGGATTTTGAACTCCCTCCAAGTGGAATTAGGGGGAAAATTCATCTCTGTTGAAGTAGAAGTTATTGATGAACCTTTGGATTATAATCTTCTACTGGGACACACATGGGGTTGTGCTATGGATGTAGTCATTTCAACGTACTTCCGTATGATCTCCTTTCCTCATAAAGGTGGGATCGTGGCTATATATCAACTCACCTTTTTCACTTCTGATTCCAATTTTATTGGAAGTGTCGCTCTTGTAGGGGAAGCCTTACATTCCTACTAGAATGTTGGATTTGGTTTATTGAAGGATTCATCACTTATGGGAACCTTTTCACTCCCTCTCCCTTTCCTTCTTAGCTCCTCCACTTCAGTTGCTTATATCAACATGATATGATCATTTACAATCCTAACCAATCCATGGATTTTCCCTGATGAAACTACCATCAAAATGTTTAGCGATTGGATGCTACTTAGCCCCGTTTAGAAAGATTATGAAGCCATCTTCTCATCTTTTGTGGCCCATACTTTTTCCTCTATTAATTGGGTAGATCGATCACTAGATTATGGTTTGACCTTTGATCCTTTCTCGTATACATTCTCTATCGATGAAGGAATCATGGATATCATGTTAGATGACGCACCATGAGACGAACATCATCATCGTTCCTCCTTCTCAGATACCATTGAAGATAATCTCAGTGGTGTATACCTACCCAATTTTTTCGAACACTTTATGAATTTCATTTCCATTCATGATTGATATAGCATCATTTATCACCTTTACATATTTGATGCTTTGAGTTATGGCCTTAGGTAGCCCTTTCCCTTCAGACTTGGTCCAATTATTAAAAAAACCTTATTTTAAATTGCATACACTACTTTTCCCTTCAAAAAGTGTGTGCACATGCAGGTCTAGCTATACCCAACCTATGTATATGATTTAAAATATGAAAAAAATATAAAATCCCTATTTTTTGGGCAGGGTTTACAGGTTACACTGGAAGCTTACCTACAAGAGCCCGTGGCCTAACTATACCCAATTGAAAAAAACTATTTTGAGGTGATATAAATACACCTCATGGGGAAGGACTAAGGGGAGAGAAAGATAGGATATTGATATTATATTCAATTAGTCCCTGATCAAGTCTGATTTATTCTTGTGCCTCCTACACTCCCATAAATAGGAAACCCTTGTTTCCTCATAGAGATGTCCATCTCCTTTATATGGCATCCATTTGTATGCATTTGAAAGAGGATTGTTGAGGCTTGGGCTGGATGGATCTAGAGGAAGGTTTCAATTAGATCCGTGGATGAACCAAGTTGTATTCTTCCACATTATTTTGTAGTCATCAATAAAGAAGCTTTGTCTTGTTCCTGATGTTATGATCTTAATGTTTTAATTCATGTTATAATCTAATGATGTATGATTTCATGTTTTATATTTATATGCTTATATGATCTAACATCTATATATTGAACATGCTTTGAAATATTGCTAGTATATATGTTTTTCTTCAATGAGTTGTAGGTTTTGAAGCATTTGAGGAAGAAACGGGTTTGGACCCTACATGGACAACCTCAAACGTGGGACTTTTGGGTACAATCTCTTCTTCCTACTTTAGTATTTTAAGCATTAGGACTGTTTGTTTTCTTGCTTCTTGTTGGTTTATTCCATTCAATCTGTTGGGGTGCTCAACCCATACACTAGGGTGTATTATTCCTGCAACAATGAGATTGAATCAGAAAAGAATCTTTCAAATATAAAAGAAACCATTCCTCTCGATATTTTGATTGAACCAGGAATAGTTGAAAATGTATACATTAGAGCATATTGTACTTCATTTGAAGTCGAGATTTATCAAGCCCTTTTTCATGAGTTCAAAGATGTATTTTCTTGGACATATGAGGAAATTCCAAGTATTGACCCAAATATCGTAGTGCACAAAATAAAAGCATACCCTGATGCCAAACCCGTCCAGCAATGCCTCCGTCCAGTCCATCCCAAGAAGGTTGCTAGTATAAAAGATTAAATCAAAAAGCTTCATTGGGCTGGTTTTATATAGCTTGTTCCTTTAACTGATTGGGTATCAAATGTTGTCCCTGTCATGAAGAGACAGGGCACAATTGAGTATGTGTTGATTATTGGGACGTAAATTGAGCTTGTCCAAAGGACAACTACCCAACCCCATTTATTGACCAGATTGTTGATAAATGCACTGGCTACGAGATTTATTCATTTATGGATGGATCCTTGGAATACAATCAAATCAACATTCTCCAAGTGAACCAACCTAAAACTACCTTTATTTGTCCCCGGATACTTTTTTTTATAAAAAAATCCCTTCGATTTAAATAACGCAGGGGCCATGTTTCAACATGCGATGGAATATGCTTTCCATGACATCAAGCACATTATGCAACCCTATTTGGATGATATTCCTGCTCACTCTAAGCATTAGGCTGATCACCCCATGCATTTATGGGCCATCTTCCTCTGTTGTCGACATTATAATATTCGACTCAACTCGTACAAATTTGTGTTCTGTGTCAATTCTGGTCTACTCATTGGTTTCTTAGTTTCAAAACAAGGAATTTGTATTGATCCTTTAAAATTTCATCCAATCATTGACTTGCCTTCACCCTCCACTCTTGTTCAGTTACAAATACTCCAAGGGAAATCCAACTTCCTAGGGAAGTTCATCCCTAACTACGATGAACTGACCAAAGGATTTACTCACTTGCTGAAAAAGGGGAGTCCCTTCCATTGGGATGATGCTGCGTAGAAATCGTTCGATGCCTTGAAAGATGTTCTGGTTTGGGCATCTCTTCTATATCCTCCCCACTATCAACGCGATTATCTCTTGTACCTTGCTACCACCATCTCTATTATAGCTATGGTGTTGGTCCAAGAAGACGATATGGGGACTGAACATACCATTTATTATCTGAGTCGGAACCTCAACAATACTGAGATCCAATATACTCATGTGGAAAATTTAGCTTTGACGACCATTCAAGCTGTCCAGATATTTCTCCATTACATCTTGCTTCACAAAACTACAGTCGTTTCAGATTGAAATCCTATGACATACATATTGTGACGTCAATTGATGGGGGAAAAATACTCTAGTTGGATCGTTATTCTCCAAGATTTTTACCTGGAATTCATCAAGTCCAAGTCAAAGAAATCCTTAGATTTTTCCGAGCTTATGTGTGATCTCCCTTCCCTTTATGATGAATCCACATCTGAAGATTCCATCCCAGATGAGTCATTGTTCCTGGTCTCATCATCTTACCCATGGTAGGGATATTTTCTCATTTATCTCTAGACCCACACTTTTTGTCCTAATACCTCTCACTTAGAGCAGCGACGTATCCGCAATCAATCTCAAAACCATGTGATTATCAATGACACTCTTTACCATCGTGGTATCGATACTATTTTATGGAGGTGCCTCACTCTTGAGGAGGCCAAGAAAGTCTTGAATGAATGCCACTCAGGGGCTTATGGTGGACATTTATCTGGTTAGGCCATCGTGCAAAAAATATTATGTGCTGGTTACTTTTGGCCCACTATTTTTTGTGACTATATCCTCACGGTCCATAAATTTCATGCATGCTAGATCTATGATTGAAAATTCTGTGCTCTATGTGCTCCTTTGCATCGCGTCATCGTCATTGGCCCCTTTGCAAAATGGGGCATATATTTTATGACATGTAACCCTCACTTGGCTGGGGGCATGGCTACATTATTATCGATGTTGACTACTTTACTAAGTGGGCTGAAGTGATGTCTACATCCAATAATAATGGAGAAACGATTATGTACTTTTTATTTAACCACATTATTTCTAGGTTTAGCATTCCGCAAGCAATAGTAATGGATCACACAAAGCATTTTTGAAATCATATGATGATCGAATTAGCTGCCAAATTGGAACTTTCACATGAAAATTCCACTCCCTATTATCCTTAGGCTAATAGACAAGTTGAGGTGATTAATAAAGTTCTTAAGACTATGCTTCATCGTATGATAGGGGTCCACAAATTGGATTGGCACTTGCTTCTCTTTCCTGCCTTGTGGGCATATCGAACCTTAGTTAGAACTGCTACTGGATTCATGCCCTTCCAGTTGGTGTATTGTCTGGAAGTAATCCTCCCCATTGAATGCGGAATTCCATCATTGAAACTAGCTATCAAACTTCTTCTTGCTACTTCCATAGAGGAGGAGCGTATTTTAAATCTAACTCATTTGGATGAAACCCGACACAAAGCCAACAAAGCCCATAAAATACACATTAAAGCCCAGTATGATAAAAGTGTCAAGCCTAGAATCTTCTCAGAAGGAGATTTGGTTCTCTTATAAGACCAGAAGGTTGACAAGTTAGGTCGAGGAAAGTTCCAATCTATATGGTTGGGCCCACATGTTTTCAAGCAAGTCCTTGCAAAATGGGATTATGAATTAGTGGATCTCGATGGAATTCCATTGGTGCAGCCTAGAAATGGGTTATACCTCAAAAACTACTATGCTTGATCCCATGCATGGTACAATGTGTACATACTATTTATAGGTGTGTTGAGTGTGTTTACAGTTTGTATTCCAGAGTTTCCTATGGTTTCTGTTGATTCATTTTACTTTTGGATTGCAGATATCAACCTCTCTCGAACCATATATTGGTTATGCTGATGGTGCTAGCTGTAGTACTCGGAACCTATCCTCTGCAGCGTGGGTTATTTTTTCTCTGAATGGCAAGCTAATGAGTATACAAGGGATTTTCATTAGTTTCTCGACTAACAAAATTGTTGAGTATAGCACAGTGGTTGAGCTACTTTTTGATGTTATTTCACATGGTATCCACCACATAGTCATCATGCTTGAATCACAGCTCGACTACAACTCGCAAACATCTATTTAGTGAGAAACCCTGCCATCCTTCGCATAGTTTTGAGAGTGCGTCTTTAGGAAATAAATTTTGAATTCATATGATATGAACATATTTCTAGAAATGTGAACACATTAGCAGATTCCCTAGCTAATTTTTTTTTATATCAAAGAATGTAAATAACTTTCAATTCACATCATATCATATTGAAAGTAGGATAGGAACTAGGAAACACTGAATATATATATAGATATATATAGATATATATATTAAGTTTGGTTTTACAAAATGTGTGCCTCAAGACACATATGGCTAAATTTCCATATAAAAACTACATGCAAAACATCTAAGTAGACAAATCAGTGGTGCTCATGATAAAATGACATTGCACGATCTATCTTGTGCAGTAATCGACCCATACGACTAGGCACTCCAATTGTGTGTTGTTGAATTCGTATTAGAAGCTGATTGGCCATGGTCTCATCAATCCCATGTGTCAATCCTTCCATATGGAACTCCAACTCTTATAGGATCTCTTCTACATTTGGATCACATAGTGCATCTCGTCCTACCGCAATAACCTGTATTGTTCCCACTGCCTCCTCCTGTGGTTGTCTCTCTGTGCGACGGATATATGTAGCACGCAAAGGTCAAACAGGGCTAATGTTTGCATGAAAACATCAAATAGTTTAGTCTCGGAAACATAAAAAAAACACAAAAAAATCGTAACACTTTAAAAAACTTAATGGTCAAATTATCTTACCTGAAGCACCCTATTTGTCACCCTCAGGAAACTCAAGCTCGAGATCATTGCGGAAGTCCATCCCTGCATAAGGATAATCAACAATGATGATGAACTGCTTGTGTAGCCACCTCTATCAACCTCCTCATCTGTGGGGTCCTTGGATCGATGGGCTCAAGTACAATATGTTGAAGCTGCAGTAGTGGCACCCACTCTAGAGAAAAAGAGACTAAGATTGCTCCATAACTGAAGTTTTCAACTTCCCTTCTTTTCTTTAGTAAGTTGTTCCTTCAAATTTACCAAGACACCTTCACTCTCATTGAATATTGTCAACTCTAGACATTCTATCCCGTACCGCATGTAAGATTTGCTCGCTACCTGTACTATTGAGATGCCTGCCAATCTTGCGATGATGAAAAAGATAATTCTTAGAGATAATTGGGTTACATCCTTTACGATGATCTTCCCATCTCTATTAGGAAGGGCTCGAGGTCTGCAATAGGTAGAGATCTAGACTTTCATTTTCTCACCTCCCGTTCTTCTACCTAGAAGAGAGACAGGGGCACCTCGCTTTGACAATCCTGTCAGAAAGTAAACATCCTCTACCTATATCTCGAGAATATTATCCCCAAACTTGAATGCCTATGCTTGTATATCCCATGAAAAGTCAAGGGACTTTAGCAACTCCATCTGTTTCCTCATACTAGGAAGCTAGAAGAATTTCAATAACCCACATTTTTTTAGTGCTTGGATGGTAGCCGGGTCAGTTGTTGCATTCAAATCTTGTTCTTCGTGTTATCTTTTCCACTAGATGAATGCCATTTTGTACTAATGGGTACCTAAAACATCAACAATGGATCCATTACGCTCTTTCCCATTCAAAAAACATGACAAAGTTTGAGGCAAAACTTAGAGACAACTTAAGAAAATGCACCCAACGCACCCCAGGAGTTTCTACCAGAGGGGTGCACCTCTGCCTGTAGTGTATCCCTGCCTAGGTGCAACATAGTTTTTTACGTGGTGGGGGTGCATTGGTCCCAAGGAATGTTTGATGAACCCCAGGGGCCTCAAAACCCTAAAAATCTTGCATGAAATCACAAAAATGGATCGTGGAAAGATAGAGAAAGGTTTCATTTCATACCTGGAAGCAATGACACTTGAAATGGTTCCTTGGATTGGCCACAATCAATTGCAGAAGATCAAGGGCAGAAAGGCTCCAAATACTCATTGTTGAAGGTAAAATGTGAAATGGTAAAAATGACAAGTTATTTTGAATATCTATGGTCATTTTCTCATTATTTTATTCATTTTTAGTGTTTTGACCTAGATATGCTTCATTTTTTCCATGAAATAGGTATGTTTAATCCTTATTGTGGTGTTTTGAGTAGGTCAACAACTGTTAACAGGTTTTCATTATGTTTTGAATATGTTACTTTGACCACAAAGTATACTTTTATCTCTTTTTTGGGCTCTTTAAACCAACGAAAAAATGAACCCCCTTGGAGTCCTCTTACAACTCTTTTAAGACTCTCAAAATATGAAAAGATTATCGATCACTTGTCTTTTCAAACTCGTAAAAGTAAATGAAAATATGTCTACTCAGTATAAGCTTAACCCTTTTCCAGACTGAGATAAGCTAGCTACGAAAAAGGAATACCTTAGTCGAACATGGCTAAGAGGTTCTCTTGGGTATTGTTTTCTACCTTTTCAGGCCTAAGGGACTATCTACAAAAAGGGACATCTGGAATTTTCCTTTTTGCCTCTTTTTCAAACACTCTAAACATGAAAAAGATGTCGAGTTTTACCTTCACTGGACTTGTTAAAACATCAAATAGTGATTTAATTCTTGAACATGACAAGGCCGAACCACTCCTTCTGAAGGTTCGTTAAATATACTCAGAGGGATTCATTCGAAGGATTAAATTGCAGATCAAGCATATTTTATCCTCCTCAAGCTTGTTAAAAAATAAAGAGGTATTGACCAATACAGTTGGGGAAATTGGGAAAATAAGGGATTGCATTTTTCTAATGGCAAGGAGTCACTGTTGAACACGCCACTCTTCCACTTCATATCCATGGTTGTTGGGTTGAGTAATATTCTTGTCTTTTGGTTATCATACCTTTTTCAGAACCTACATGTCGGTTTTGGGTCAATGCTGCCAACTCCATTTAGTTTCGCCATTTTATTCAAGATAAGTCATTCAATTGATCTCTATTACAATACTCTTAAGCCTTCATTTCATGTTCACCTTTCCTGTTCTAGTTCCATGTCAACATCATTCTGATCATTGTGTCTCAATCATCATACCCGTTTCATGTTGTTGATGGGGGATACCTCAAGGCCCTCCTGTGACTGGTCACTTCCTCTTGACCTCAACACATCATCCAAGAAGTTTACTTAGAAACACCCCTTGGTACCTTGGTGCTTGCATACATCAATGGCAAGTTTCCTAGCTCTCAGCATCAAGTTTACATCAATGGCCTTCGACTGAAATATTATGTGTGGTGTTCAACATCAACTCATTTATTCACCTCATATGGATTGTACTATGGTACCTTGACAGCCATTAACATCGGTGGTTTCTCTTGCATCTATTACTGACTTACATCATTGGCCGGTAATCAGATGGTGCCTACCATTTTCAACTCCAAATCATTAATTCACATGGTTAGACTCATACTTTTATTGGTCATGTGAACGAGATAGAAGATCCTAGATCTAGTTTCATCCATCTAGGCTGAAATTTCAAGATTATACATAGATCACAATGTATGATGGCTATGATCATATTGACATTCATCCAGTCATGGGTCCACTAGTTATATCTATTGATGTGTCATTTGATCATTGTACATGTTATGTTAGCTTATAAGTTGATTATGGGTATGCCTCCCTCAATGTACAAAGATATGTTGTGATTTTATTGTAATAGATGAAGCTCGTCGGTTGTCCTTGATCCCTACTTGTCACAAGGTAAAGCACTTTAGTCATGAGTCATCATATCTAACTTTTCACTTTACGAGCATTCTATTATAGGCCATTTTGTCACATCCAATCAATGAGCCTCCTAATGGGATCAATCAACATCCTATTCCCCCTTGTCACCATCTTGAACAAATCCCTAAGCATGTACCTTTCATTTCCCAGAGTTTGAGCCCTAAACTGCATCATATGACCCAGTTTAAGGACCAATTCTCCTTGTAAGCCTAATGGGGTGCGTTCACCATCAAGTTGCTCCATTGTGGCCCACATTGGTCACCAACAGGTTTCTCCCCTTTGCACTTACGTTGGTTCTAGAAATCCAGGATAATGATCGAGATTTTGGAAGCTTCACCTTCTAGGAGTTTCCAGAAGTTGCTAGAACTAATTACCTTAGATAAATAATTCAAATCCTATCCATCCCTACAATTGAGTTTTCACCACTTATCCTTTGATCTTATCCCTCCATCAAAGGTTGATATATTACCCTAGAATGGTAATTGGATAAGAAAGCCTAACTTACCTTGCTTCTCTATATATTTCTAGCATGCTATGAGGTTGGGGGTTTGATTTTGGAGAATAATTATGCCCTTATGTTGCAGTAGTGAATGGCCATCATTCCATACATTTAGGGTGATTGGAAGTGCATATTGTGACAAGGAAAGAACAAGTCAACAACTTGGAGGAGCTCTTCTACAAGATCAACTGCTATTTATGGTTTTAATCTCCTTCCATTTATAGTAATGCAATGAATTCAATGTTTCCTATATGTGATGTTATTTCACTTATTTCAATACTATGTTGATCTATTGAATGAAGTACTTAGATGAAATTGCATACATCTCATAGTTTCTTGGCTTGTGTTATCTGAATATGCAGGTTCTAATTTTGGCAATCAAATCTGGGGTTGGAGCTTCCAAGATGAATAAGGAGCGAAGCGTGTGAAGTATTCCAGGTAGGCCTCACTCCATCATCTATTTACTTTAAGGAAAAACATCGTGTTCCTTGTCTCTATTATTCTAGGTTAGACATCGACCTAGGGGAGATACTTTTGTCTACAATTGTAAACATTGTATAACACATAGGTCAATATGAATCTACAATAGATCAAGCCAAATTAGTAAATATTGACAATACAGGTATGATTGTACTTAATGATACTAACTATCATTAATTGAAAGAAAAGATGAATTCTAAGTTAATAGACTTTGGATTTGATTTTTGGTATTTAGTATGTAATGGTTGCACTAAAACTCACCCATTAGTTGAAGAATTACAAAAGAATAATCATGCATTAAATGAAATCATTGTTATCATACCTAATTCAACACTAGATAAGGTTATGCATTATGCAACTACAAAGGAAGTATGGGATAATCTACAGGAAATCAAATATGAAGGAAAAATAAAGGAAGATTGTTCATCAGGAGAACCAATAGGTAATATTGTTTCGAAAGGAAATAATGATGTGTTAGAAGATGAGTATGATAATAAAACAACCTTCGTTATGTTAGATGGAGTTACCAATTTAGAATAAGATAGGTTAAAGGAAGTACTTAATATTAGAAGAAAACTTATTTTTGGTTTGAAAAGGATTAACAATATTAAGATCGTCTCTCTAAGATCAGATCTTGAAAAGTAAAACAAATGAAATGAAGAGCTACTTAAAGTATTTGAAGAACAAGAGAATGGGTTGAGCAAATTATCGAATTAAAATAGAAATTGGAAGAAGGAAGAAAGGTTGAAGAAGGAATGAAGACACAATATCTAAAAAGGGAAGAACATTATCAAATATTGGAGGTTGAGTTAAAAATTCTAAAATGTAAATTAGAAGAAAAGGATAAACATTTGAGATTTCAAGATAGTACTAAGATTCTAGATAACATTCTTAGTTGTCAAATGTCTCCCTATATTAAATCCAGTCTTGGTTTTCATGAAACTGTAAAAGGATAATCAAGCTCACAAGTTTGAGCAAGAAATTATGAGGTTAACAAAGAAAACTCTAAAAGACCTGGTAAAGAGATAAGAAGTAAACCATATTGACATTAAAGGAAAATGAATTTTCAAAGGAAATTATTTTCTCCCAATAATGTAAATATTAATCGATTCTCTCCTCTGATCAATGATGTTGAATGTTTTATATGTCATAACTATGGACACATTGTAGCCATTTGGATAAGCAGATTGTTTTAATCTCAATAAAATAGCCACTTCACAAGAAGATCATCAACTCCCAGTATTAAAGTTTCTTACAGGTTTATTGTTTTACATGAAATATATTTGGTCATAAAGCTATTTATTGAAATAAAAGAAATGCAAAGCAAAAATATTATGATGTTCCCTTTTCTGGTCATATAAGATGTTATACTTGTAACAAGTTTGGGCATGTAACAAAAGAATTTAGAAACCAGTTAATGGATTCACACAGACAACAAGTTGATTTCCTCGAAGGAAAGCAACTAAAAAATAATATAGTTACCAAAATACCTGAGAAATATGGATCTACTAGCACTTCCCATATTAAGCAAAAGGAAGAAGAGAAAGTTAAGTGTGGCCTTGCTCTATGCTCATTTGGAGATGAAGATGAATGGTACATAGACAATCAATGCTCTCATCACATGTATGAAGATAATAACATGTTTGAGTCTCTCAAGAAAAACAAAGACGGTAAAGTTATTCTTAGAAACAGTGCACTAACAAAAGTTCTAAGAAAATGTAGATCCAAACTTGATAAGCATACAAAAGTAGCTGATGCATTATTAGTTAAAGGGCTAAAACATAACATTCAAAGTGTAGGCCAAATAGTTGATAAGGGACACACAATTGTATTTACATCGACTAAATGCAAAGTTATAGATGAAGACACTGGAAAGGTTATAGCAAGAGGATTCAGAAATGCAGACAAGTTATATGTGCTAAAGAAGAATTCAGGGAAAAATATGAGGTATATTTCCTATTCTTCGAATTCAGAGTAAAAGAAGATATTCCTCACTTCAATTTATTTTATTTAATATGTTCTTCCAACAATGACTGTAAAATTGAATGTGAGGTACATATCCTCATAAATAACAAGTGATTATTATCAGGTCCATGAGATTATTGGCGTATGATCTTAGGGGGAGATATGCATGTGTATCTTGATGATTCCATATGTTGTTTTGATATTCTTTTGGTGATGTGTATATTACCGACATTGCATTGACGAAGAGAATGTGAACAAGAATAGTAATGTCATGTTCAGAGGGAGTTTTGGCTACAAAGAATCAACAATTTATATTTGTATGTGGATCTTTTGAAAGATGATCATGTGCATATGTGGGTTTTGATCAAGACAGTCATGTATACTTCTCAGTTTTGAAAAAGAAGTGGAAAAAATTCAAGGGGAGCTTCTCATATGCTTCCATCAGTTCATGATTAGCATTTTGGCTCTGGTATTGATTTGTTTCAGTCTAGTGATAATGACCATATGTTGCTTAGAATAGTAATGATTCATTAGTTGTTGCAAAATTTTATTGCTGCTAATTGAAATGGTTGTTTGGTACATTTGTTGATTGATGAGATGGATATGATCAGATTTGTTGATGAAGAATTGGCACAAGTTCAGGGGGAGCATATGCTATGCTTATAATAGTTCCTTTTTGGCATTATGGTTTCTTGAGCACTCCTTGTTGCATGATGGTGTTTAAGATGAATTCATGATTTACTCATTGTTTCTTGGCATCTTTTATTGATGAAAATATATATTTGTTGTTTTCATGGGTTATCAATATTTCATGGATTACATGTAGTGAAATTATGGATTATCTCTATATGTTGCTTGAGTTTCATTTGGTGAAGTTATTAATGGTGTCCTATCCTTCTAAATCTTGAAGATATGTATACTATAGATGTTGTTTGACGATGTTGTTAATCATTTCTATTCTACTTAGTGATTTGTGAGGTTGGAGGTACTCTTGGTTTTCACATATGTTGTTGATGAATGTATATGATACATATGGTGTTGTGGTTAAAGAGATTGATGTTGCTACTTGTGAATTGTGACTATTCGTACATATGGAGAGAGTATGTTGACCTTGATGAAATGAGATCAAGGGGATGAGTTGATAAACAACACTTTATTGCACAATCTTCTGCTTTTGCTACAGTTGATTGGTGATGCTTGAAAACATTGCATATTTGGTCACATGTTGATGATATTGGAAAGATTGATGCCACGCTGTCTTATCTAACTGATGATATATTACTTCTTGGTGATCATGATGTTCATGTTTCTATTATTATGTCACTTTATGTTGCTGCTATTAGATGATTATGTTTCAGATGCACATTTGGAGCATAATGGTTGCTGATGATTATCATGGATTTTCTACTCCATTGTTGAGATCCTTGTTATAGATATAAGTCTTACAGATTAATCACATTGATAGGATTTGGTTGACGCTTTCAACAACTAATTCTGGGCAATGATGCATCCATACTATTTATTCCTTAGTATCAATTGATTCTTCACCTTTTCCCGAGGATGGACCACATTAGTTGGTTTGAAATGTAAACCAAATCCTATCAATGTGATTAATATGTAAGACTTATATCTACATTATGGATCACAAAAGTATTAGATCTATCCTTATTATAGTTATAGATTTCATGTATATATATTAATGTAAAGGTCATGAAAAGACATATATTGTAATCATTATAAAATATAGTCATGTATGGGCTATTGGGATCAAGTCATGCTATATATGTAATCCCATTATTTTGGGACATAGATGTAAATTCTATAAACCCAATATGTTGGGTAACTAATAGAGTCATTGGTGATAGGAAAGGTCATATTTGGTTGAGCCATAAAGCATTCTATTTTTATTGTATATATTTAAAAAGGTCCAACTTATGCTTAGGGGGAGCACGATTAGTATGTAGTTTTCATGATTCATATTTAGCTAATTTGACTTACAATAATAAACACTATAAGGGAAGTACTTCATTCAGCCTGATTCAACCCTTTGAACTTGATGTCAAAGGGGGAGAGGATACTTGGTGTTTGGTGAGATGTTCGGAGAGAAGACTTGGTGTTTGACTTTATGTTTGGAGAGAAGACTTGGTGTTTGTAGGTGGTGTCCAAACACCACAGTGGTTCCTGTTAGCTTTGCTATGCAAACGAATTAAAAAATTGATTCAAAGAAGCTCTCAAAGGCTGCAAATATGCTTATAACCACGTCCAAAATCCATGTTTGCTGTTCAAATCATCAAAGCATGACAAAAGCCGCCCACCGATCAAAGAGGTTACAAGAGGGAGGCCCTTTGGAGGGCAGAATTACACTATCGGAAGGTGAAGATACCCAAAAAACCACATAAAAAACCAATATTGCAGGCTTATGAATCCGCATCAATCTCAGCCGTTGGATCTGGCCGATCAACGGTCCAGATCGCATTGGCATATCGCTGATCGGGAGATGGCAGTGGTGGCGGCAGCTATGTGGTATCACCGATGAGCGATCGCCGATATCGCATCAGCGTATCGCTATCGGCACTATCAATGGAGCATGGGCCTTTTATGTTTACGATCGCCGATGGGCCGGACCCGATAGAGCTACGAATTCCTGTTGATAAGGTGTTCGGGTCCGCGGCAATATCGCTATCGGAATTTTCTAAGGGGCGGGGCCTTTGCATATGACATGCCTCCGATCTGATGGGTCGGACCCGATGACTTGATGAATGGTTTTTTACCAAGGTTTCAAGCCCGCGCTGAGCCACTTTCATTGATTTTGGGCGCATTTTCTTTATTAAAGGAAATCTAAAGAAATACACAGGGAGCCTTGGCGAATGCCTATAGCGATGAAATTTGGGCCGTTGGATCGGCCCGCACCGGATCCAACGGCCAGGACTTAAATTCATGAACAGTGGTCCGCCAAAGCCCCAGTTTTATCAAAATTTTATGTTTTAAAGGCATTTGCGCATATTTCAAAGAAAAGGCAGTTTTTAGTGTTTTGCATGCAGCACTCCCGCTCGCCACAGCCACAAGGAAATAGAGGATCGGCCAGAGCAACATGCGACAGCAACATGAAGGGCGGACCCAACGAAAGAGTTGGTCACGGTTATGGATCTCTGAGGTCCGAAAAGGACAGCGATGGGCGGAATTTGGAAATATTGCAGCGTTTCCCTGTTTATAACCCGAACAGACACAGTAACAGAGAAACACTCGCAGCCGTCGTCTGAAAGGGACCGGTGCATGGATTTCACAGGATCAATAACCACTTCATTACGGGTTCAGGCGGCAAGCCATCCTTAGAGGAGTCTCGTAGTCATGATGCAAACCAGAAAAGGGATTCGGCAGAGAGACAGCGTTTGGCAAACAGAGCCCGGAAAGGGAAGGAGAGGGGCCACTGCACGCCTCAACCCAGATCAAACGAAATCATGAAGCATTAACGGTCCTGCCAGCACAACGATCATCCTAACAAACCTCATGGGGCATCTTTGGCACGAGGGAGCTCCCAAGTATCACAGCAGGCCGTTCAAAACATCTGAGTATGGTTATTCCTTTGTCAGAAGAGGAAAAACCCCGAGCCATACCTGCCTATTGAGGGAATCAAACGGTTATGAAACAGGTCAGACAAGTCCAAGACTCCGAGCTTTCTAGAGAGCTCAGGAGCATTGTAAGGGGCCTATAAAGGGCAGAAAACGAAATGTAACAAGGGTTCAACTTTTGGAGATTATTCCTCCTCTGTTCCTTCAAGCTTCTCATCTGCAGTCTTTAGTAATACAAGCTTCTTTTGCTGTTACATGTTCAATGTCCATTTCTCTTCTGTTCTATGCTTGCACTTGAACGATTTGTTTAGGTTTTCTAAGTGTTTAAGGCCAGATAACTGTCATCGTATCTCTGCTTTGACATATTGAATTTGCAAGCTTCTTTGCTGTCCATGGCTGGCCATTTATATGTGTGATTATATGTGCATCTGCCAGTATAGTCAGTAAGTTCATTTGCTGCCTGTAACTAGCCATTCATATTGGTCTATGTATGTAATACGCTTGCATAATCAGTGTTCTCCATCTATCCATTAAATCTACAAACTATTGAGCATTAGCAGTATAAAGCCTTGTGTTGTTGGGAGTGTTCATGCATGTCTTGAGCGTGAATAGAGGAAATGGTTATCCGACTTGATCCAAACCATCTTTCATTCCAATAGTTCAGAGAACAATATTGAAAATTTTATGTTACCAGGCATCTCTGATTTACAACCTCAGAGAGTTTCTTGGAGTGCTAACATAATTGGCGCCGTTGCCGGGGAACTGGAAACTGAAGCTCAGCTTCCCTGGGAAACGACACAGACCCAACTTTGATGATAGACAAAGTCTGGGCACGTTTCTGGTTGTAATCATCTATCTGGCGACTCTACTAGAGGTCGAACCTCTTGGCGACTCCACTTCATAATTCTGGCTCAGTTTGTGAGGCATACTCAGAGAAATCCTCAGAAATCGCGAGCCGACCCAGCACCTGACCCGAGAAAGACCATCAAGAAGAAGAAAGTATTGCCGAAAGGAGCATCGGGTTCAGGTAAACCTAAACAATACTCTATATCTCTTCAGCAAGATCCTGCAATAGAACAAATACAGGTTGAGAGTACAGATTCAAATACTAACAAGGAAGAAACGCCCCCAGAAATTCATAAAGTTCCTTGTTCTTTAGTTTCTCCTTTTGTTGTTGGCCTAACGGGAACCCCACCTCCTATTCCCCATACTCCTTTGGTCTTACCAATCACTCCTCCGCCTTCCGTCTTTCAGACTCCTGGTACCCTTTTAGCCACCACAGTTATGGCAGGTCCGCAAGCACCCACCAAAATGGAAAGAATCATAGCCGCTAGGTATGGGCCTCTGATACTGCCCACTCCTTTGAATGCTATGCCCACTGGAGAATACCAGAAGTATATGCCTAAGTTCACTGGGACTGAAGGTGTCACAGCTGAAGAACACCTCGAGTCATTTTATAGCTATGCCGATAATCTGGATATTAGTGAAGATGATGTGTGGATGAGAGTCTTTGTCCAAAGTATGGATGGGGGGGCTAGGAAGTGGTTTAGAGAACAAGCCCCAAGATCTATAGTGGATATCGAAGCTTTAGATGATGCCTTCCTAAAACATTGGGGAGATAAAAAGGACCTGCTATACTATCATACGGAGTTTGGAAACCTGAAGAGGGAAAATGGGGAATCCTTGTCTGATTTTAATAAGAGATTCAACCGCATGTATAGTAAGATACCAGCCGAGGTAAAGCCTACCCCCACCTCTGCCAAGCTTGCCTACGCCAGTGCTTTTGACTCCGATTTCTGTTTACTGTTAAGAGAAAGAAGATGTGCTACCCTAGCTGATATGCAGGATGCAGCACTAGAGGTCGAGTCTAACATTATGGCCGCAGAAAAGCTCAAAAGTCACACCGATAAGAGGAGGTAGAGAGGCGAGGCTCCTTCTGCCTTTGCTTCATCCTCGGATACTAAACTTGATAAAATGACTAAAATGATCGAGTCATTGTCTGCTAAAATTTCTAAGCTGGAGATTGACCAGAACTCTGGGAAGACAAGGCTCCCAGGCACATTTGCACCAAGAAATCTGAATCCATTTAGAAGAACCAGCGAACAATTGCAAATCATTCAGAGGGGCAAAGAAACTAATGAAGACCAAAACGTTAAGGCTCCTTTCCAAAATGTGGTCATGGAGGAGGATCAGGGTGAAGATGAGGATGAAATTCTCTGTATGGAAGATAAAGGCAGCGATGCCTTTTTGACGTTGGTTGCATACGAAGAGTCTTTGCTGCAGGAGCAAGACAGTCAAAGGTGGGACAGAGAGGCTGTTCTACAAACTGGGGAGCAGCAAAGATATAATCTAAGGTCAAATGCAAATAATATTAAGGAGAGTCCTGCCCGAAAAGCTGCCGTCCAAACAGAGGCCCAGAATAGCAGACAAAGAAGACCAGTGGCTGATTCAGTCACCTTCAAAGCACCAGTTCAAGAAGTAAAAGGTTCCGACAAGCTACCTCTCTCTTTCAGCTTCGAATCAGAAGTTCAGAAGTTAAAAATAATTGTGCCTCTGACAGAACTGGTGAAGAGTGAAATGTTTAGAAAGCCTATCCTTCAGGCTCTTGAGCTGAAAGGTACACGAGCCTCCTCTGACTTTGTCAATTTGCAAGATGATAGGCCTACAGTTGTGCTAAGCCCAATGACTGAACCTTCCAATGATAATTCCCCATCTTTTTATGTCTCCTTGACCATTCATGACAAAATCCTCCACAACTGCCTCCTAGATACAGGTGCCAGTCACAATCTGATGCCTAAAACTGTCATGGAAGAGTTAGGCCTTGACATCACCAGACCATATCATGACCTATTCTCATTCGACTCAAGGAAGGTAAAGTGTCTGGGATTGATTAAAGATTTAGCCATTTCCCTAACTCAGCTGCCTATGAAGAGCATAATGATGGATATTGTGGTAGCAGATGTCCCTCCTAAATTCGGCATGCTATTGTCCAGAGGGTGGATTAAGAGACTAGGTGGGACATTGCAGAATGATTTATCTTATGCAACTGTTCCAGTGTTCGGGGGAGAGAACAGGAGGTTATATAGAGAAGCACAGCTGGCATATATCATTAGTGATGAGAAGAATCCTGCAAACCATCCCATATATGCAGTAGACACTGATTTTGGAGCTTGCATTCTCCAAATAGAAGAATCTCGAAAGGCCGCATTGCAGATCAGGAAACCAATGGCTCAGGCCGAGCATAATACAGAAAGTCAGATTTGGGAGATGTTCTTTGATGGAGCATGTACCAAAGAGACTGCAGGAGCGGGGGTGGTGCTAGTGTCTCCACAACAAGAAACAGTTCAATTGTCCCTGAAGCTGGTTTTTCAGGTGACGAACAACATAGCAGAATATGAAGCATTGCTATTGGGCCTTCATGCTGCCAAAGACAGAAGAATAAAAAAACTGAAGGTATTTGGAGATGCTGATCTGATAATTCAGCAAGTAAACAAAACATTCCAAGCAAAGCATCCAAGGCTCAAAGCATACAGAGACGAGGTATGGAGAACCAAAGAGTCCTTTGAATTTTTCTGCATTTCATATATTCCTAGAGCCCAAAACCAGCTTGTCGACTCCCTTGCCGTCTCAGCTAGTTGTTTTATACCTCCATCACCTCCCAAACTAGTTTATGAGGTGCAAATGAAGTATAGACCCTCCGTGCCTGATAATGTCCACCATTGGAAGGTTTTTGATGATGATGATGAGTTAAATAGGTTTCTTCAAGTCATTGATGAGTTTTCTGAAATACAAATTGACCAAAATAATGATGCGTTGTTAGAAGATCCCAAGTCCAAGCTTAGAAATAAGATTGGCAAGAATAGCATAGTCCAGCTCCCTAGCAACCACATTCCTAAGGGTCTAATTCCCCTTGAGAGATTGTTTGATCACAATGATGTGCCTTACAAAGCTGCCCAAAAAGAAGATAAATCTGCAGTTTGCAAGCGTGATATAGGAGGTCCAAGTCAGCCCAAATTCATAAATCTGTCCACTAATCTATCTGCTGACCAGAGTGCCGAATACTGCAAATTAATGAGGCAATTTTCTGATGTGTTCGCTTGGGAGTACAAAGATCTGAAGACATATGACGAGAGTGTAATCCAGCATAAAATTCCACTTGAGAAAGACACTATTCCTTTCAAACAGAAGCTGAGACCAATGAATCCTATGCTCCTTCCTCTGGTTGAGAAAGAAATTAAAAAGTTGCTGGCTGCTAAGATCATAGTGCCTCTCAGATATTCTAAATGGGTGGCCAATCTGGTTGTTGTGAGGAAGAAGAGTGGAGAAATCAGACTATGTGTTGATTTCAGGAATCTAAATAAATGTTCCAAAAAGGATAATTATCCTCTACCTAAAATGGAACATTTGTTGCAGCGGGTCTCAGGTGCCAAAGTGATGTCTTTTATAGATGGATTTTCAGGTTACAATCAGGTTGCTGTGCATCCGAATGATCAGGAGAAGACTGCATTCACCACTCCTTGGGGCACCTTTATGTATTCCAAGATGCCTTTTGGGTTGATGAATGCTGGAGCCACCTTTCAGAGAGCGATGGATGTAGCATTTGTAGGAGAAAAGGATAAATTTGTCCTTATCTACCTGGATGATATAACAATTTACTCCAGCAGCCATCAAGACCACGTGCAACATTTGAAGAAAGTATTTCTGAAGTGCAGAAGGTTTGGGATTTCAGTAAATCCTAAGAAGTCACAGTTTGCGTTAGAAGAAGGCAAGTTGTTCGGACATATTGTTTCTGCTGCGGGGGTCCGAATTGACCCAGAGAGAGTAAAAGTGATACAGACCTTGTCCGTCCCAAGATCGAAGAAGGACATCCAGTCTTTTCTAGGCAAGATTAATTTTGTAAGGAGGTTTATCCCAAATTTTGCAGAACTTGTGAAGCATATTACCTCTATGTTGAAGAAGGGGTCAGAGATCAAGTGGAATGATGTAGCGAGAAGGTCATTTGAGTCCATTAAAAAGGCAATTATGGAGGCCCCCACTCTAATCAGTCCAGATTATAGTAAGGTGTTCCGCATATTTTCTTTTGCCTCTGACGACACCCCTGCAGCAGTCTTATTACAAGCAGATGAACAAAGCTCAGAACATTCGGTGGCATTTTTCAGTAAAACCTTAAGGGATGCTGAGCTGAGGTATGATATTATTGAGAAACAAGCATACACTCTTATCAAATCTCTGAAAGCTTTCAGAGTATACATATTGCATTCCAAAATAGTTGCATATGTGCCTTCTGCTGCTATAAAGGATGTCTTAACGCAGCCTGATGTTGATGGAAAAAGAGCGAAATGGATTGCAAAAATGATAGAATTCAACATAGAGCTGAAGCCCACCAAGCTGGTAAGAGGTCAGGGGCTTGCTAAACTGTTGGCTAAAGAAAATTGCAGGTCTTTGGACATCGGTTTCTTGTTCAATATAGAAGAAAATGGTCTAATGGAAGAGCATGAAACAGTTGAATCACAGAGAGGACAGTCAGTGGCCGAGAACTTAACTTCATGTAGCTGGTATGCTGCGATAATCAATTTCCTCTTAAAGCTAGAAGTTCCTTCAGAATCTTCTCAAAGTCAAGCAAGAACGTTAAAGCTCAAGGCAATGAAATATTGCATCAATGATAGCTTGCTTTATTGGAGGGATCCATCTGGGGTACTTTTAAGATGCCTGGATAAAGAACAGTCAATAAAAGCTATGCAGCCGTTCCATAACAGCATGTGTGGAGGACATCATTATTGGAGAACTACAGCCCAAAAGATTCTCAGAGCTGGGTACTATTGGCCCTCTTTATTTTCTGATGCATTTGCTTTTGTTAAATCTTGTGATAGATGCCAAAGATTTGAAGGAAAGCAACAGTTAAAATCCCTGCCCCTAAAGCCAATAATTGCAAAAGGACCTTTTCAGCAGTGGGGCTTGGATTTCATTGGCGAAATCAACCCACACTCCAGTGGCAAGCACAGGTGGATATTGGTTGCCACTGATTATTGTACAAAATGGATTGAAGCAATCCCAACAAGGAAGGCTAATCATAATGTGGTAATGAAATTTTTATCAGAAAACATTTTCAGCAGATTTGGTTGCCCACATAAGCTTATAACAGACAATGCAGCAGCCTTCAAGGCAAAAGAGTTGGTAGAAATGTGTGATTCAATGGGCATTAAGCTTGTTCATTCCACCTCCTATTACCCCCAAGGGAATGGTCTAGCAGAATCCTCTAACAAAAGTCTGATCAGGATTATTAAGAAGCTGTTAGAAAATAATAAGAAGAATTGGGATGCCAAGCTCAAATATGCGCTATGGGCAGACAGAGTGACCATCAAAAAATCTACAGGCTGCTCTCCTTTCAAGCTGGTATATGGTACTGACGCTATTTTTCCGATTCAACTTACTCTTCCTGTGGCAAAGTTGCTCCAAACAGCGCAGAACGAAGAAGATGCTATTGCCAATAGAAACACTGATTTAACAGAATTATATCAAATTAGAGAGAAGCTTATTGAAAAAGCTACATCACATCAGCGAAAGATCAAAGAAGTCTTTCACAAGAAGGCAAAGAGAGATGATTTGCAGGTTGGGGATTTGGTTATGAAATGGGATGCATTTAAAGAAAAAAGGGGCAATCATGGGAAATTTGATGCTCTTTGGACCGGCCCTTTTATCGTTTCACAAATTCAAGGGAACAATACCTTCATACTGGAAAGTATGGAAGGGGAACCAGTTTTTGATGGCCCAATTAATGGGCGGTTTTTGAAAAACTATGTGATTTAAGGTCCTTAGGCCTTAAAAACTGTAAATATTTTATTTTTTCAGTTTTAGCATAAGCAAAATAGACTCCATGCCCAATGGAACACTAGGAAATTTTGGCTAATTTGTTTTCTACAGGAAAGGCATTAATCTGCAGTTCTTGAGACCTCACAGGGAGGGTCTCATCCCCAGAAGGAGCCAGTGTTAGCTTTGCTATGCAAACGGATTAAAAAATTGATTCAAAGAAGCTCTCAAAGGATGCAAATATGCTTATAACCACGCCCAAAATCCATGTTTGCTGTTCAAATCATCAAAGCATGACAAAAGCCGCCCACCGATCAAAGAGGTTACAAGAGGGAGGCCCTTTGGAGGGCAGAATTACACTATCGGAAGGTGAAGATACCCAAAAAACCACATAAAAAACCAATATTGCAGGCTTATGAATCCGCATCAATCTCAGCCGTTGGATCTGGCCGATCAACGGTCCAGATCGCATTGGCATATCGCTGATCGGGAGATGGCAGTGGTGGCGGCAACTATGTGGTATCACCGATGAGCGATCGTCGATATCGCATCGGCGTATCGCTATCGGCACTATCAATGGAGCATGGGCCTTTTATGTTTACGATCGCCGATGGGCCGGACCCGATAGAGCTACGAATTCCTATTGATAAGGTGTTCGGGTCCGCGGCAATATCGCTATCGGAATTTTCTAAGGGGCGGGGCCTTTGCATATGACATGCCTCCGATCTGATGGGTCGGACCCGATGACTTGATGAATGGTTTTTTACCAAGGTTTCAAGCCCGCGCTGAGCCACTTTCATTGATTTTGGGCGCATTTTCTTTATTAAAGGAAATCTAAAGAAATACACAGGGAACCTTGGCGAATGCCTATAGCGATGAAATTTGGGCCGTTGGATCGGCCCGCACCGGATCCAACGGCCATGACTTAAATTCATGAACAGTGGTCCGCCAAAGCCCCAGTTTTATCAAAATTTTATGTTTTAAAGGCATTTGCGCATATTTCAAAGAAAAGGCAGTTTTTAGTGTTTTGCATGCAGCACTCCCGCTCGCCACAGCCACAAGGAAATAGAGGATCGGCCAGAGCAACATGCGACAGCAACATGAAGGGCGGACCCGACGAAAGAGTTGGTCACGGTTATGGATCTCTGAGGTCCGAAAAGGACAGCGATGGGCGGAATTTGGAAATATTGCAGCGTTTCCCTGTTTATAACCCGAACAGACACAGTAACAGAGAAACACTCGCAGCCGTCGTCTGAAAGGGACCGGTGCATGGATTTCACAGGATCAATAACCACTTCATTACGGGTTCAGGCGGCAAGCCATCCTTAGAGGAGTCTCGTAGTCATGATGCAAACCAGAAAAGGGATTCGGCAGAGAGACAGCGTTTGGCAAACAGAGCCCGGAAAGGGAAGGAGAGGGG
>APFE030512942.1:330310-367179 GCA_000404065.3 Pinus taeda
TTTCACAGGATCAATAACCACTTCATTACGGGTTCAGGCAGCAAGCCATCCTTAGAGGAGTCTCGTAGTCATGATGCAAACCAGAAAAGGGATTCGGCGGAGAGACAGCGGCCGGCAAACAGAGCCCGGAAAGGGAAGGAGAGGGGCCACTGCACGCCTCAACCCAGATCAAACGAAATCATGAAGCATTAACGGTCCTGCCAGCACAACGATCATCCTAACAAACCTCATGGGGCATCTTTGGCACGAGGGAGCTCCCAAGTATCACAGCAGGCCGTTCAAAACATCTGAGTATGGTTATTCCTTTGTCAGAAGAGGAAAAACCCCGAGCCATACCTGCCTATTGAGGGAATCAAACGGTTATGAAACAGGTCAGACAAGTCCAAGACTCCGAGCTTTCTAGAGAGCTCAGGAGCATTGTAAGGGGCCTATAAAGGGCAGAAAACGAAATGTAACAAGGGTTCAACTTTTGGAGATTATTCCTCCTCTGTTCCTTCAAGCTTCTCATCTGCAGTCTTTAGTAATACAAGCTTCTTTTGTTGTTACATGTTCAATGTCCATTTCTCTTCTGTTCTATGCTTGCACTTGAATGATTTGTTTAGGTTTTCTAAGTGTTTAAGGCCAGATAACTGTCATCTTATCTCTGCTTTGACATATTGAATTTGCAAGCTTCTTTGCTGTCCATGGCTGGCCATTTATATGTGTGATTATATGTGCATCTGCCAGTATAGTCAGTAAGTTCATTTGCTGCCTGTAACTAGCCATTCATATTGGTCTATGTATGTAATACGCTGGCATAATCAGTGTTCTCCATCTATCCATTAAATCTACAAACTATTGAGCATTAGCAATATAAAGCCTTGTGTTGTTGGGAGTGTTCATGCATGTATTGAGCGTGAATAGAGGAAATGGTTATCCGACTTGATCCAAACCATCTTTCATTCCAATAGTTCAGAGAACAATATTGAAAATTTTATGTTACCAGGCATCTCTGATTTACAACCTCAGAGAGTTTCTTGGAGTGCTAACATAATTGGCGCCGTTGCCGGGGAACTGGAAACTGAAGCTCAACGTCCCTGGGAAACGACACAGACCCAACTTTGATGATAGACAAAGTCTGGGCACGTTTTTGGTTGTAATCATCTATCTGGCGACTCTACTGGAGGTCGAACCTCTTGGCGACTCCACTTCATAATTCTGGCTCAGTTTGTGAGGCATACTCGGAGAAATCCTCAGAAATCGCAAGCCGACCCAGCACCTGACCCGGGAAAGACCATCAAGAAGAAGAAAGTATTGCCGAAAGGAGCATCGGGTTCAGGTAAACCTAAACAATACTCTATATCTCTTCAGCAAGATCCTGCAATAGAACAAATACAGGTTGAGAGTACAGATTCAAATACTAGCAAGGAAGAAACGCCCCCAGAAATTCATAAAGTTCCTTGTTCTTTAGTTTCTCCTTTTGTTGTTGGCCTAACGGGAACCCCACCTCCTATTCCCCATACTCCTTTGGTCTTACAAATCACTCCTCCGCCTTCCGTCTTTCAGACTCCTGGTACCCTTTTAGCCACCACAGTTATGGCAGGTCCGCAAGCACCCACCAAAATGGAAAGAATCATAGCCGCTAGGTATGGGCCTCTGATACTGCCCACTCCTTTGAATGCTATGCCCACTGGAGAATACCAAAAGTATATGCCTAAGTTCACTGGGACTGAAGGTGTCACAGCTGAAGAACACCTCGAGTCATTTTATAGCTATGCCGATAATCTGGATATTAGTGAAGATGATGTGTGGATGAGAGTCTTTGTCCAAAGTATGGATGGGGGGGCTAGGAAGTGGTTTAGAGAACAAGCCCCAAGATCTATAGTGGATATCGAAGCTTTAGATGATGCCTTCCTAAAACATTGGGGAGATAAAAAGGACCTGCTATACTATCATACGGAGTTTGGAAACCTGAAGAGGGAAAATGGGGAATCCTTGTCTGATTTTAATAAGAGATTCAACCGCATGTATAGTAAGATACCAGCCGAGGTAAAGCCTACCCCCACCTCTGCCAAGCTTGCCTACGCCAGTGCTTTTGACTCCGATTTCTGTTTACTGTTAAGAGAAAGAAGATGTGCTACCCTAGCTGATATGCAGGATGCAGCACTAGAGGTCGAGTCTAACATTATGGCCGCAGAAAAGCTCAAAAGTCACACCGATAAGAGGAGGTAGAGAGGCGAGGCTCCTTCTGCCTTTGCTTCATCCTCGGATACTAAACTTGATAAAATGACTAAAATGATCGAGTCATTGTCTGCTAAAATTTCTAAGCTGGAGATTGACCAGAACTCTGGGAAGACAAGGCTCCCAGGCACATTTGCACCAAGAAATCTGAATCCATTTAGAAGAACCAGCGAACAATTGCAAATCATTCAGAGGGGCAAAGAAACTAATGAAGACCAAAACGTTAAGGCTCCTTTCCAAAATGTGGTCATGGAGGAGGATCAGGGTGAAGATGAGGATGAAATTCTCTGTATGGAAGATAAAGGCAGCGATGCCTTTTTGACGTTGGTTGCATACGAAGAGTCTTTGCTGCAGGAGCAAGACAGTCAAAGGTGGGACAGAGAGGCTGTTCTACAAACTGGGGAGCAGCAAAGATATAATCTAAGGTCAAATGCAAATAATATTAAGGAGAGTCCTGCCCGAAAAGCTGCCGTCCAAACAGAGGCCCAGAATAGCAGACAAAGAAGACCAGTGGCTGATTCAGTCACCTTCAAAGCACCAGTTCAAGAAGTAAAAGGTTCCGACAAGCTACCTCTCTCTTTCAGCTTCGAATCAGAAGTTCAGAAGTTAAAAATAATTGTGCCTCTGACAGAACTGGTGAAGAGTGAAATGTTTAGAAAGCCTATCCTTCAGGCTCTTGAGCTGAAAGGTACACGAGCCTCCTCTGACTTTGTCAATTTGCAAGATGATAGGCCTACAGTTGTGCTAAGCCCAATGACTGAACCTTCCAATGATAATTCCCCATCTTTTTATGTCTCCTTGACCATTCATGACAAAATCCTCCACAACTGCCTCCTAGATACAGGTGCCAGTCACAATCTGATGCCTAAAACTGTCATGGAAGAGTTAGGCCTTGACATCACCAGACCATATCATGACCTATTCTCATTCGACTCAAGGAAGGTAAAGTGTCTGGGATTGATTAAAGATTTAGCCATTTCCCTAACTCAGCTGCCTATGAAGAGCATAATGATGGATATTGTGGTAGCAGATGTCCCTCCTAAATTCGGCATGCTATTGTCCAGAGGGTGGATTAAGAGACTAGGTGGGACATTGCAGAATGATTTATCTTATCCAACTGTTCCAGTGTTCGGGGGAGAGAACAGGAGGTTATATAGAGAAGCACAGCTGGCATATATCATTAGTGATGAGAAGAATCCTGCAAACCATCCCATATATGCAGTAGACACTGATTTTGGAGCTTGCATTCTCCAAATAGAAGAATCTCGAAAGGCCGCATTGCAGATCAGGAAACCAATGGCTCAGGCCGAGCATAATACAGAAAGTCAGATTTGGGAGATGTTCTTTGATGCAGCATGTACCAAAGAGACTGCAGGAGCGGGGGTGGTGCTAGTGTCTCCACAACAAGAAACAGTTCAATTGTCCCTGAAGCTAGTTTTTCAGGTGACGAACAACATAGCAGAATATGAAGCACTGCTATTGGGCCTTCATGCCGCCAAAGACAGAAGAATAAAAAAACTGAAGGTATTTGGAGATGCTGATCTGATAATTCAGCAAGTAAACAAAACATTCCAAGCAAAGCATCCAAGGCTCAAAGCATACAGAGACGAGGTATGGAGAACCAAAGAGTCCTTTGAATTTTTCTGCATTTCATATATTCCTAGAGCCCAAAACCAACTTGCCGACTCCCTTGCCATCTCAGCTAGTTGTTTTATACCTCCATCACCTCCCAAACTAGTTTATGAGGTGCAAATGAAGTATAGACCCTCCGTGCCTGATAATGTCCACCATTGGAAGGTTTTTGATGATGATGATGAGTTAAATAGGTTTCTTCAAGTCATTGATGAGTTTTCTGAAATACAAATTGACCAAAATAATGATGCGTTGTTAGAAGATCCCAAGTCCAAGCTTAGAAATAAGATTGGCAAGAATAGCATAGTCCAGCTCCCTAGCAACCACATTCCTAAGGGTCTAATTCCCCTTGAGAGATTGTTTGATCACAATGATGTGCCTTACAAAGCTGCCCAAAAAGAAGATCAATCTGCAGTTTGCAAGCATGATATAGGAGGTCCAGGTCAGCCCAAATTCACAAATCTGTCCACTAATCTATCTGCTGACCAGAGTGCCGAATACTGCAAATTAATGAGGCAATTTTCTGATGTGTTCGCTTGGGAGTACAAAGATCTGAAGACATATGACAAGAGTGTAATCCAGCATAAAATTCCACTTGAGAAAGACATTATTCCTTTCAAATAGAAGCTGAGACCAATGAATCCTATGCTCCTTCCTCTGGTCGAGAAAGAAATTAAAAAGTTGCTGGCTGCTAAGATCATAGTGCCTCTCAGATATTCTAAATGGGTGGCCAATCTGGTTGTTGTGAGGAAGAAGAGTGGAGAAATCAGACTATGTGTTGATTTCAGGAATCTAAATAAATGTTCCAAAAAGGATAATTATCCTCTACCTAAAATGGAACATTTGTTGCAGCGGGTCTCAGGTGCCAAAGTGATGTCTTTTATAGATGGATTTTCAGGTTACAATCAGGTTGCTGTGCATCCGAATGATCAGGAGAAGACTGCATTCACCACTCCTTGGGGCACCTTTATGTATTCCAAGATGCCTTTTGGGTTGATGAATGCTGGAGCCACCTTTCAGAGAGCGATGGATGTAGCATTTGTAGGAGAAAAGGATAAATTTGTCCTTATCTACCTGGATGATATAACAATTTACTCCAGCAGCCATCAAGACCACGTGCAACATTTGAAGAAAGTATTTCTGAAGTGCAGAAGGTTTGGGATTTCAGTAAATCCTAAGAAGTCACAGTTTGCGTTAGAAGAAGGCAAGTTGTTCGGACATATTGTTTCTGCTGCGGGGGTCCGAATTGACCCAGAGAGAGTAAAAGTGATACAGACCTTGTCCGTCCCAAGATCGAAGAAGGACATCCAGTCTTTTCTAGGCAAGATTAATTTCGTAAGGAGGTTTATCCCAAATTTTGCAGAACTTGTGAAGCATATTACCTCTATGTTGAAGAAGGGGTCAGAGATCAAGTGGAATGATGTAGCGAGAAGTTCATTTGAGTCCGTTAAAAAGGCAATTATGGAGGCCCCCACTCTAATCAGTCCAGATTATAGTAAGGAGTTCCGCATATTTTCTTTTGCCTCTGACGACACCCTTGCAGCAGTCTTATTGCAAGCAGATGAACAAAGCTCAGAACATCCGGTGGCATTTTTCAGTAAAACCTTAAGGGATGCTGAGCTGAGGTATGATATTATTGAGAAACAAGCATACGCTCTTATCAAATCTCTGAAAGCTTTCAGAGTATACATCTTGCATTCCAAAATAGTTGCATATGTGCCTTCTGCTGCTATAAAGGATGTCTTAACGCAGCCTGATGTTGATGGAAAAAGAGCGAAATGGATTGCAAAAATGATAGAATTCAACATAGAGCTGAAGCCCACCAAGCTGGTAAGAGGTCAGGGGCTTGCTAAACTGTTGGCTAAAGAAAATTGCAGGTCTTTGGACATCGGTTTCTTGTTCAATATAGAAGAAAATGGTCTAATGGAAGAGCATGAAACAGTTGAATCACAGAGAGGACAGTCAGTGGCCGAGAACTTAACTTCATGTAGCTGGTATGCTGCGATAATCAATTTCCTCTTAAAGCTAGAAGTTCCTTCAGAATCTTCTCAAAGTCAAGCAAGAACGTTAAAGCTCAAGGCAATGAAATATTGCATCAATGATAGCTTGCTTTATTGGAGGGATCCATCTGGGGTACTTTTAAGATGCCTGGATAAAGAACAGTCAATAAAAGCTATGCAGTAGTTCCATAACAGCATGTGTGGAGGACATCATTATTGGAGAACTACAGCCCAAAAGATTCTCAGAGCTGGGTACTATTGGCCCTCTTTATTTTCTGATGCATTTGCTTTTGTTAAATCTTGTGACAGGTGCCAAAGATTTGAAGGAAAGCAACAGTTAAAATCCCTGCCCCTAAAGCCAATAATTGCAAAAGGACCTTTTCAGCAGTGGGGCTTGGATTTCATTGGCGAAATCAACCCACACTCCAGTGGCAAGCACAGGTGGATATTGGTTGCCACTGATTATTGTACAAAATGGATTGAAGCAATCCCAACAAGGAAGGCTGATCATAATGTGGTAATGAAATTTTTATCAGAAAACATTTTCAGCAGATTTGGTTGCCCACATAAGCTTATAATAGACAATGCAGCAGCCTTCAAGGCAAAAGAGTTGGTAGAAATGTGTGATTCAATGGGCATTAAGCTTGTTCATTCCACCTCCTATTACCCCCAAGGGAATGGTCTAGCAGAATCCTCTAACAAAAGTCTGATCAGGATTATTAAGAAGCTGTTAGAAAATAATAAGAAGAATTGGGATGCCAAGCTCAAATATGTGCTATGGGCAGACAGAGTGACCATCAAAAAATCTACAGGCTGCTCTCCTTTCAAACTGGTATATGGTACTGACGCTATTTTTCCGATTCAACTTACTCTTCCTGTGGCAAAGTTGCTCCAAACAGCGCAGAACGAAGAAGATGCTATTGCCAATAGAAACACTGATTTAACAGAATTATATCAAATTAGAGAGAAGCTTATTGAAAAAGCTACATCACATCAGCGAAAGATCAAAGAAGTCTTTGACAAGAAGGCAAAGAGAGATGATTTGCAGGTTGGGGATTTGGTTATGAAATGGGATGCATTTAAAGAAAAAAGGGGCAATCATGGGAAATTTGATGCTCTTTGGACAGGCCCTTTTATCGTTTCACAAATTCAAGGGAACAATACCTTCATACTGGAAAGTATGGAAGGGGAACCAGTTTTTGATGGCCCAATTAATGGGCGGTTTTTGAAAAACTATGTGATTTAAGGTCCTTAGGCCTTAAAAACTGTAAATATTTTATTTTTTCAGTTTTAGCATAAGAAAAATAGACTCCATGCCCAATGGAACACTAGGAAATTTTGGCTAATTTGTTTTCTACAGGAAAGGCATTAATCTGCAGTTCTTGAGACCTCACAGGGAGGGTCTCATCCCCAGAAGGAGCCAGTGTTAGCTTTGCTATGCAAACGGATTAAAAAATTGATTCAAAGAAGCTCTCAAAGGCTGCAAATATGCTTATAACCATGCCCAAAATCCATGTTTGCTGTTCAAATTATCAAAGCATGACAAAAGCCGCCCACCGATCAAAGAGGTTACAAGAGGGAGGCCCTTTGGAGGGCAGAATTACACTATCGGAAGGTGAAAATACCCAAAAAAACCACATAAAAAACCAATATTGCAGGCTTATGAATCCGCATCAATCTCAGCCGTTGGATCTGGCCGATCAACGGTCCAGATCGCATCGGCATATCGCTGATCGGGAGATGGCAGTGGTGGCGGCAACTATGTGGTATCGCCGATGAGCGATCGCCGATATCGCATCGGCGTATCGCTATCGGCACTATCAATGGAGCATGGGCCTTTTATGTTTACGATCGCCGATGGGCCGGACCCGATAGAGCTACGAATTCCTATTGATAAGGTGTTCGGGTCCGCGGCAATATCGCTATCGGAATTTTCTAAGGGGCGGGGCCTTTGCATATGACATGCCTCCGATCTGATGGGTCGGACCCGATGACTTGATGAATGGTTTTTTACCAAGGTTTCAAGCCCGCGCTGAGCCACTTTCATTGATTTTGGGCGCATTTTCTTTATTAAAGGAAATCTAAAGAAATACACAGGGAACCTTGGCGAATGCCTATAGCGATGAAATTTGGGCCGTTGGATCGGCCCGCACCGGATCCAACGGCCATGACTTAAATTCATGAACAGTGGTCCGCCAAAGCCCCAGTTTTATCAAAATTTTATGTTTTAAAGGCATTTGCGCATATTTCAAAGAAAAGGCAGTTTTTAGTGTTTTGCATGCAGCACTCCCGCTCGCCACAGCCACAAGGAAATAGAGGATCGGCCAGAGCAACATGCGACAGCAACATGAAGGGCGGACCCGACGAAAGAGTTGGTCACGGTTATGGATCTCTGAGGTCCGAAAAGGACAGCGATGGGCGGAATTTGGAAATATTGCAGCGTTTCCCTGTTTATAACCCGAACAGACACAGTAACAGAGAAACACTCGCAGCCGTCGTCTGAAAGGGACCGGTGCATGGATTTCACAGGATCAATAACCACTTCATTACGGGTTCAGGCGGCAAGCCATCCTTAGAGGAGTCTCGTAGTCATGATGCAAACCAGAAAAGGGATTCGGCAGAGAGACAGCGTTTGGCAAACAGAGCCCGGAAAGGGAAGGAGAGGGGCCACTGCACGCCTCAACCCAGATCAAACGAAATCATGAAGCATTAACGGTCCTGCCAGCACAACGATCATCCTAACAAACCTCATGGGGCATCTTTGGCACGAGGGAGCTCCCAAGTATCACAGCAGGCCGTTCAAAACATCTGAGTATGGTTATTCCTCTGTCAGAAGAGGAAAAACCCCGAGCCATACCTGCCTATTGAGGGAATCAAACGGTTATGAAACAGGTCAGACAAGTCCAAGACTCCGAGCTTTCTAGAGAGCTCAGGAGCATTGTAAGGGGCCTATAAAGGGCAGAAAACGAAATGTAACAAGGGTTCAACTTTTGGAGATTATTCCTCCTCTGTTCCTTCAAGCTTCTCATCTGCAGTCTTTAGTAATACAAGCTTCTTTTGTTGTTACATGTTCAATGTCCATTTCTCTTCTGTTCTATGCTTGCACTTGAACGATTTGTTTAGGTTTTCTAAGTGTTTAAGGCCAGATAACTGTCATCTTATCTCTGCTTTGACATATTGAATTTGCAAGCTTCTTTTCTGTCCATGGCTGGCCATTTATATGTGTGATTATATGTGCATCTGCCAGTATAGTCAGTAAGTTCATTTGCTGCTTGTAACTAGCCATTCATATTGGTCTATGTATGTAATACGATGGCATAATCAGTGTTCTCCATCTATCCATTAAATCTACAAACTATTGAGAATTAGCAGTATAAAGCCTTGTGTTGTTGGGAGTGTTCATGCATGTCTTGAGCGTGAATAGAGGAAATGGTTATCCGACTTGATCCAAACCATCTTTCATTCCAATAGTTCAGAGAACAATATTGAAAATTTTATGTTACCAGGCATCTCTGATTTACAACCTCAGAGAGTTTCTTGGAGTGCTAATAGTTCCCATCAAGTCCAAAGGGGGAGATTATTAGAATTATGGCTAATGTGTTGTCCTTAATGGCAACCTTTTTGAAAAATATGTACTTGACGTCAACATAATGTATTATGATGATTTGGGAACTAATGCAGATATCAGAAATATTGGTACAGATGGTACAAAATATATGGATAGAGAAATGGCATTTCAAGTACAAATGAATGAAAAACGTAATGTTTGAAAAGAATACACAATTCCTGTGAAGAAGGGCCACATACATACACAATTCCTCTGAGTAAAAGTCACATACATAATCCAAAACATGGAAATATGGATACCATGGGTCATTACCATGGTAATTTCACATAGAATTGAGGCGAAAAATATTATTTGATCCCATAAATAAATACTAACAACATTACCAAGGGATTTACCTGAGGTATTGGCTAAGGAAAAAGCTATATAAGGAGATGGAGATCAAGGTGTTATATGTTCAAGTGAATGATTTATTCATGTGTGATTTAATTTGAAATAAGTGTGCACTAGGAATCAAGGAGAAGACATATATTAAAAAGATCTAAAGATATGTTGATATATGTGCTTGATTGATTTGGTTGTTGCAAATGTTTAAGTAGCTAACAATGATAGATCTATGGTTATAGTGATGTTTTGATCTGAATGAGTTTTCATAAATCTGTAGTTTTGACAGTGAAGGTTTTGAAATGTAAAGTTATGTTTGTAGTGAAATGTATGTTTCAGTAATTTGAGATATGTATGCAGGTTTTCTTCTAGATTGTCAGGTACATACAAAGATTTGTTTCTAGTTAGTCACATATATTCTGAGATATGTTTTCCAGTACATTGAAATTTGTACACAAGTGTTGCACATGATAAGTCTATATATATAAAGGTTTGCTTAATCACATTCGCGTATATATTCTGAGTTAAATTTGGTCAAGGTTTGTAGTGCTGCTTATTGTTGACAATTAATGAGTTATGTTGTATTTGTTATTGTCTATCAATGATGTCTTGATCAGGATGGTTTGTATCTATTGATTAGATTAGTTGTGCATTAATTTGATCTGGTTGCAATGGTTGGTTGAGATTCAATGTTTGGTTTGCTTAATTATTCAGTGGGGTGATGTTATAGTGATTTATTTTATTTATAGTGCTTCAATGATTCAGATTTTTAGATTCAGTTTGGGCCTATTGTTGATGTGGGTCCAATGTGAAAATATGATGAAAGGTGGCCCACAAGTTGTTTGATGATTGTTTGATTCATGGATCTAGAATGAAATATTATGAAACATGTTCCACGAGTGGTGTTGAGGGTTAGATCCTTCAGTAAGGGAGTCAGAGCTTCCTTCCAGTGGTAGCTAGTAACTTTGTTCAGGGGGTAGTTGCTCCCTTCCGGTAGGAGTGGGTAAACAATATTAGGGGGTTGTATCTCCCTTTTAGTGGGTACTGGAGAACGAGTGGAGGTTGTAGCCTCCAATAGATGGGTGCCTACGTGTTGGTAAGTGATTTGAATTTGGATAGATTAGTAATGTTGTGCTAATTCCCCTCATCAGAATAAAAAAAAATTCTTGAGGTTTGACTCCAAAATAGCAAGTAAAAGCATGAATTTTATGTGTTTTTACTTAAGTTAGTTTCATGAAGAAAATTAAAACATGAAACCAAATCACTGAATGGAAGCATGCATCAAACAGTAATACACCAGCCATTGATAAAGGAGTTCACCCCTCCTAGGCTACATCTCCTTGGATCAGCTCTAAAGGCATGACCCCTTCTCATTATTCTCAATATCAAGAAAAGAAGAGTACATGAGTTTTTGAAATGGAATGGCTAGTTTCTCCTTCAAAGAAACAACTTCCTAAAAAAGTTCTCACTCCATACACATGTTAACCTATAGTTAAACATGTAAATATTCAACAAACAAATGCATCTTACACCAAGATCCAATACTCCAACTTCCATGAACATAAATAATACTACAATCCACTTGAAGTACTTAAAAAATTCTCTTTCTCCATACACATATAGAGAAAAGGAGAAATAAAGCTACAACACTATTGTAATGGTTGTTGCAGAAAACATATGGAGGCTAGAAGACCTTTGTAAGGTCATCTCCATTTTGGAACTCCTCCATAAACTGAATCAACACTCTGGTTGATCAGGGCACCCATAGGCTTCACTTTACAAAAATCCTATCCAGAAGTGCTCCTTTTCTCCTAAAACCTATTCCAATGAGTTAAAAATGTCCAAAAATGGAAATCTGACCTCTTTTTGCATTCCATTTGGTCAAAAATTGCCTTAGTTATGACTTCTGTCAGTCTTTCCACAAATTTCTCCTCCAAATTTGGCTTACAACCAGTTAAATTCATTATTTGCTGTTAAAACTGGTAGTTTCATTGAAATCAATGGTTCTGCCATCATTCCTGCCTATCTCACAGTTAAGGGCTGAGTGGTCACATGCAGAGTGGTGGTCCGACGAAAAAGGCTATGGTTCCACAGCCCTATCGGATATCGCAATTGGCGAAGTCCATCAGCATACAGGCCCTTACATCAGGGGCTCTGCAGACTTTCCGAGATTATTAAATACAACATATAACATATCACATTCAGGAACCCCATCACAATCACAATCGACGCTTAAACCTTTGGCGTATCAAACCAACTTGCTTTTTGCGATAACACGAACCCACTGAGATTATAAATCTCAATGCATAAAACATCGCATCTGGTAGTCCTATTGCAATCGGCAATTTCCCTCGGCAGATATCAAATTCCATACATTATGGTAGCAACGGACCCGTCGGGGTTATAAAATACACCGTATAACAATATTTGGTCCGGAAGTTCCCCATCGCAAATCGAAATCAGCATTATCAGCAGTGACATATATATCTATATATATATATATATATATTCTCTCTCTCTCTCTCTATATATATATATATATATATATATATATATAGACGTATATATACATACGTAATATATATACGTATGTATATATACGTCTATATATATATATATATATATATATATATATTGGTGGGTACTGGGTGCGATATGTGATTGTGATATATCGCATCGCAACCCCTGACTGTGTCAAGGGCCAATTCTTAACATTATGTGATATGTGATTGCGATCGCATCGCATCACAATCTACTTTGTATTCAGAATGACGAACTCTTCAATTTGAAGCTAAGCTTATCAAGATTATAACACTTTGATTTTTTGGCAAATTTTGAGCTCCTGATCAGTAAGAGTCTACACTAGTACAAGATGTAATGAAGATTGTCTTTATATAGTAAGAAAGAATACAAAGACAAGGACAACTATGGCTTTCTCCCACATTAGATTTCCACCTAAAATCTTGGTGTTCATATGTGTTGATATGTTTCTTGTGCGTTGATGATTTATCTACTCTTTGCTTCTCATGATTTTTTCTTAATAAATTAATAATGAAATAATGATGCACTAGCTAAGGATAAAAATATGATGGAACATATGAAAAGTTAGTTAGTTTGATATACATATTTTTTATTCACCAGAGTCGTATACAGATGCAGATTTCATAAAGAACAATAGAGTAACAAAAATTTGAAATACGAAATACAAATTTTAAGTGAATTAAAGAAATTGATTCATTCCTCCCACCCCCCATCTCTGTATTTTTACTAACATTTAGTTTATGAGATTTTTATTTTATGATGTTTGAATAGTATTGAATAAGTAAAAAGTTGTCAATATATTAATTCACCCCCCTTCTCAGTATAATTGTGAAATCCAATAATAAGACATATATTTGTTCGATGCAATATGAGGTAATCAGTATCAGTATTGAACAATACCCAAAAGCTATTAATCTAGATACTAGATGCACTCCTATTGAGAGAGTTTCATTTATTTGTTTGTTCAAGGAATATAAAAATATTTTTTGTTAGACTTATAATGATTTAAACATATACAACACTAAAATAATTCAACATGTGATACCACTCAAGAAAGATGTAAAACATGTTCAACAAAAATCACAAAATATGCATCCAAGGATGGAACGACAAATAAAAAAGGAACTCAATAATTATTGTAGCAAAAAAAAAATTCCCATTTGGAATTCCCAATGGGTATCCAATATGGTGCCTAATAGGAAGAAGAATGGAGAAATCAATATTTGAATTGATTTTAGAATTTTGAATAAGGCAGCAGATCAGGATAACATTCATATTCCATCCATGGAATAGATCCTCCAATGTGTTTTATATTCTAATGTTGTCTCTACTAGAAGGTTTTTCATGTTACAACTAGGTTTTAGTAGCACAAGATGATCAAATAAAAACCACATTTAAGACAAAATGGGGCACATATGCATAAAGAAAAATGTATTTTTGATTTATTAACATTGGTACTATATTTCAAAGAAAAATGGATTGTTTACTTTCATAACACATTTTCTATATTTCATAAGGAAATGGAAATTGCTTTCATAGGAATAGTTATTCAATTGGTAGTGGTATATTTGGATCATGTAAAATGTTTCTCAATGGATAGAAAGGACCTTCTACATCATTTAAGGATATTTTTTAGTCGTCGTTGAAGATATGGCATATCTCACAATCCTAAAAAAAAAAAGATATTTTTAGTAACAAAAGGTAAACTCTTGGGTTTTGTTGTATCCAAATTTGGTATGATGATAGAAGTAGAGAGAAGAAAAGACATTTCAAGAATTACTTTTCATCACAATAAAATGTCTTTGCAATCCTTTTAGGAAAAATAAATTTGGACAAAATATTTGTTCCAAATTTTTTAGATAGTTAAACCATTCCAAGATATTTTAATAGAACAATAAAGAAAAATGATATTTCAGTTCAATCAAACAAACCATTACACAAGCTCCAGCACTTACGTATCCTAATTTTAATCAACAATTTATTTTATATACCTTTCCTACATATTTTTCTTTTGATGTAGTGATAACTCAGAAAAAATCATAAGGAAATGAAGTGCCCATTTATTTTATGAGGTCTAGTCTACAGAAAATGGAATTGACATATCAACATGTGGGAAAGAAATACTTCCCTATAATTTTTAAGAAACAATTTTTTTTTAACCATATATATTTGAATAATGCATGAAAGTTAATTTTCTATACCCTCTTGTGCATAATGTTTTAGTTTAGAAAAAAATAGGAGATAAAAAGGAAAATTGGATTACTACACTTCAAGAGTATAATCTAGAAATCAAGCTTGCAAATATTGTGAGAGGAAAAGGTCTTTCTATGTTAGCACCTGAGTCAAAAGGTTCTCAAACAAAAGAAAAACCAAGATAAAATGATTGTTAAAGAAATATTTTATGTACCAATTTCAACTAACTCTTGGTATAATGATTTGAAATTCTATCTTAACCATTATACCACTTTGTAATATTTGGAACAAAAGAAGAAAAGAGTATTAAGGTTCCAATATACTCAATACTAACTGGGATGATGTTTCACATAAATTATGATGCTTTTCTAGTAATATGGTTGGAAAAGGTAAATGTTGAAAAGTGTTGGTAAAATTACACAATAATCCACCAAGAGAACATTTCAATGGTAACAAAATTGTTAAGAATTAATCTGAGCAAGACAAGAAAGAAAATTGGCAGAAAAGGAACCAAGCCTTTGTGTTATACTATATTGATCTCAATGTATAAATTTATAATACATCACTGACCATTATATATCTTCTAGATCTAGATCTGGATCACACTAAAAACTCATCAATGGATCATCATGACACCTCAACAAGATAATAATTACAAGTCATAACAACTATATTCTCTGACTTCATGGTTTTTTAGGGACTCACAATATAAAATTCCCCCCTCATCACAAGTCCAAACAATTGTACAAATAACCGTGTTATCTTCATTTTGAAATTGTTAAACTAAGTTTTGATAAAGATATGCTTGAAAAAATTATTAGAAATTAGGTCAATATTGAGAGGAGGGTGTACCAGTGTTGTAGGAATTTTATAGCTTTCTTATACTTGCACAAGATATTGGGATACCAACTAATACTTCAACAATTAAATCAGATGAGCATGATAAGGATCAACATAATACACATAAGATATCACACATAGATTCTTTAAAAAATTTCTTCAATCTCTTCACAAGTCAAGCTGCTACTTGTTGTTACAAAGTTCTTTGGCTATAACCAAAGGGAAGCGACTACTCCCTGATTTATCAGCTAGAACTGAAAGGAGCTACAACACCTAATTTTTATTAGAAACTAATGGAAGGAGCTATAACCCTTGCCTTGAAAAATATAACTTGTATGATCTCAATGATTAATATTTCATACAAATTTCATGCTCAAATAATGAAGTCATTCCCTTTTACAAAAAAAAATAAATTCGTCACTTCAAACACTCACCAAAACCATCATTAAAAAAACTTCAACAATGTTTGATCACTGATAGAAACACCAATTGCACCAGCATTGATCCATCTCACACACTAACACATACCTTCATTATTCTCCAAATCTTGCAAAATTGATTTTGCTTATATAAATTTTGGATTGATATTTTTAGATCTCATTAGAGGAAATTTTAGCCTAAAAGTGCCCAAGAAATTTTCACATAATTTCCATGTCATAATATGTAAACCAATCAAAATCCTTTAAATTTAAAAAGAGGTACTTGTAAATATTTTGGAGGGAAAAGAAGAAAAACTACTTTTTTTTTTAAGTATTTTTGGTTTATGTCCTTATAGGTTTACTTAAATTTCGAGTGTAAACACTCGTTGGATGCAGAATTAAACTTCGTATCCAATGAGTACCCATCACACATACTTCTGAGAAGACCCACATTGATAAAAATTGAATATATATTAAAAAATCATGTTTCAACACATTTTTTAATGTACCTTTAGTTTTTATCAATATGGGTCTTCTCAGAAGTATCGATGATGGGTACTCTTTGGATGCGAAATTTAATTCCGCATCCAACAAGTTTATACACTTGAAATTTGAGTAAACCTATAAGGAGATAAGTCAAAAAATACAATTAAAAAAAAAAATTAGTTTTCTTCTTTTCCCTAAAAATTCATAACTTATTTTATTATTTTAACTATTATTTTATTATTTTTCCTTAGGAGGTCACTTTTAGGTTGAAATTTCCTCTAATAAGTTTAACTTTAGTTATCTTTCACTTTAATGCTTTCATGAATCTTTATTTATTTATTTTCCTTTATCTTGATTTAAATATGTCTTCTAAACTTTCTCTCCAAATCATTTGATTCTCCTTGCCTATTTTTGTAAGAAAAATTGTGCTTGAGTGCTCAAATTTTCTATTATAGGTTATAGCTAAGATTTTCTAAATCTAGTGCATCACCAAATTTAGCTAAACTACTAGATTATCCTCCAAATCTGTCTATTCTGCTATTTATGTTGCTAACTAGTTGATGCCTATGTGTTGCACTTTCTTTGGAAAAACGCCAAATTTCAATGCCAAATCCTATGTTTTCTACTCATTCATGTTTCAAACTTCAAAATAAGTCCCAACCACTTTAATATAGGCTCAAATTCATTGAATAAAACACCAAGTTATCATCTCATTCATTCATGTGCCAAAAGCACATTTAATGCCACATAAAACGTTGTTGGGCCCAAGCGTTTTTTATTAAAAAAAAACATGTCGCATAACCTTCTGTGGGTGTATTGCGCTTTAAGCCCCAAGGGCTTATTTTCTCTTATAATTCTTCCATGCCCTAAATCACACCTACGCACAAAACCAAGTCCTAGTGTTCGCCTTAACTCCTGACCTTCTATTCTTACTAAGCTTATTAAAATGCCTTTGAGGTGATGTATCACGCGTCCTCTTATCTTCATGTGTTACAACTTTATTGGTCCTCAAATATACTATGTACATCTCATTATGTCCTAGTGCTCTTTTAGCCCGAAGAAACATTCGTCGTGCTTGCTTAAAGCCTTCTAGGGTTTGGGGACTGTGATGAGGTGTCCCAGTGGTTAACACCATTGCACTGTGAGCTAATCAATAACCAGCTGAGGTGAGTTGTGTGGTAGTGTTTTTGTAGCCATGGGGTACCAAGACACATCTTCTTAGTATTTGGTTTTTCCCTGCAAAGAAATCATAGATAAAATTAGTTGTTGTTAGTGGAAAAATGTTGATAAACAAAGAACTGTAAATGGTGAAAATAATGTATATAGAACAAAAACTGAAAACTAAGAAACAAACACATAAGTAATGCTTGATAAAGCAAACACATCGATAAAGTAATAGAAAACATCTCCATTTATTGACAAGTGAAAGTAGAAGATGAATACAATAGATGAATGCTAAACACTTGGAGAGAATTATTTGAGCAATGGTGCTCAAAATCCTCAACAAGAAGGTTCTCTTTTTCACTCTATTTGCAAGCTTCTTCTCTCTCTCAAAGAAGTATCAAGGCTCTCGCAATGGTGAAATCCTATCCACGCCAGAATGCTGGATTGTTGAGAAACAATTTGGCCAACATAATAATTCTCTACTTCTTCTTCAACAATGGAATGCATGATTGCTTAGGAACAATTTTACCAGCATAACATTGCCTTGTCTTTGGTCTTCCAATGGGTTTTTTATATAGAATTTTGAATCCCTCTCCCCTCTCTTGGTCCATTAATGAGAAAATGACGAATGAGTAGGACAAGAGGATCCCTTGGGGGTTGCATATCTCTAGGGTGATTTGAATCCGGTTTTCCTTGAGTGGAACATGTTAGGGAATCTCATCTTCCAATTGTGTTAAGTGGTCCCAAATTGCTGAGTCAAAATTTTCTTTGACCGCGTAGCTATCGAAGGAAAAGTCACGTGATCATCAATTTTGAGCTTTGGATAGGCTGCGTAGTTCAATTTTATACTTGAGACCTTTGGAAAGCTTTGTTTTTATATTTTATGATGCCTTCAGCTAGACAACCTTCACCTGTATGTTCTGTTGGACGACTTTGGGCTCCATCTGGATTGTAAAAATGCGTGTATGATTTTTCCATGTTAACTTCCCCCTAATGTATGACTTTAGGAGAAAACATATATCAAAAATACATCATGTGTTTATGTGTTCACTGAGATTTTGATAAACTTCTTGAGAGAGAAGATAAATTGATGTGGAGATGAGTAGGGAAAAACCTTGACTGAGGATAAATATAACCATGCTCTAAAAAAAGTGTCTATACGAGGCATGCATGTCCCATGCTCCTTATGAGGACTAGTGACTAAGTATTATAATCATACAATAAATATTCCTATCAATTCAACGTTATAGTGGCTGACATGCTGATGGCTGATGATGATAATTGCTTACACCCTCAAGGGCGCTTCTAACAAATAAACTAGATTAGGTTCCCCCATGGATAAAAAAGATGAAGCACTGTTGAGTGAGGTTCTCATGGGTTCATGGGTATTCGACTTAGGGTACATCCTATGCATGAAAATGTAATCACTACTGAATGAGGTGCTAAGTGATGCATGGATCTTTGAGTAAATGAGAGAACTGTGATGGTCACAACGTATGATACTACCTTGACATGAAAAGATCACATTGGTGTCAAATGTTAGGGATATCGTTGACATCACTAGGCAATAGTGATTCCCATTATGCCACCTGAGGGTGTCCCATAGGGGGGGGGGGGCATCTCCCAATATACTGCTTTGATCCTGGAAGATGGGTGTTGAAGTTGATAGGAAAAAAATACAACCACCCGAAATGTTGATTCGGGGAATCATGATGGATAAAGATGGTTGTAATATGGTGGGTCAACAAGGCGCATGATAATGAAAGTGGAGAATATGAATAAATACAACCAACTGTCCGAGGTTGGACCTGTAATGAGAGTGGTGACAGTCAAACAATTCTTTTGGGGGGAGTGTCCCTAGAGTTGGTAGGACGTCCAAGGTGGGTGTGAACATGTTTTGATTAGCATGGTAAATGACCAAATGTATGGGGTGATTATCAATGAGCTCCAACTAGGGGTGGATAAGTATTGTTGTCATGTACGAGACATGAAAATATGGGTGGGAACCCTTTTCTTAAAAAAAATTGTACACTTTCCAGAAGAATCTAAAGGTGGTTTGGGATGTACATACACAAAGACGGGTGCCCCATGAAAATGGTGACCTCCATGATGAGGGAGGTAAGGTTTTCTGTGTGGAGGGAAGGGGCCCCATTGGTTGGTCTCAGTGTAGGGTTGATGAGGCAGATAAAGTGATGAAAATGAGATATGTTGTATGGAGGAATGATATGCCAAATGTAGAACATGGAAGTGCATTCAAATTGATCTATCACAAATAAATGACGTGGCCCAGGAGTGGGGTTGGTAAGAAATAAGTGAAGAAGAGAATAATGAGGCTAATCTTCAAGGCATGCAAGTGAAATGGCTCCTGGGCCTTCGTGGATGGTCATGGATCCTAATGGTGTGTGGGGTATACAACATGGGGTGATCCATGAATTGGAAGGTTCTATCAACTGACATGGACATTTACCATGTGCAAGGGGAGGTGGTGGTAAACGTTGTTGAGATGATGGACCCTATGGTACATTTATGAGAAATGATGTTAGCACATGTAAAGCTTTACAGGGAGCCTATTATTCTGGGTGGAGAATGATACCTTCACTTTCGATGACCATCGGGGTACTAATTCTAGTGGGAAGATGTTGACGTACTTTCAACCTCGACAACCAATACCCCAATTGAAAACATCTTGATGAAAAAATATATAATTTGAAATATGTTGAACAAGTTGAATCGAAGAACATGAGAAGGCGCACCTGAAGGGGTACCCTGAGCATGAGGCGGGCCCCAAAATAGAGTTTGGGGTTGAAATGGAAGGGAGGGTACCATGATGAAGATGATGTGGTTTTGATCCTTATGTATCTAACGATTTTGAGAACAAAGGTCTTAATCTCCTGTACTAGTCTCTAGGATATGACGAAGAGGGAAATATATAGGCAAAGTGGGCCATATGCCACCTCATTTGTACTTGTTCTCCTAGAGTGTAGAGTGGTTCCATGAGTTGTTTTTGTCTATTGTGTTCATCCTATGCATCCAAGAAGTGCACGAGGATAGAGAGGTAAGAGATCATAACCCTAACTTTGTGTTTTGATAGGCTAGGGTAGGTAGGCCATATAGGGTGACCTGTATAGACCTATTTTAAGGTAGAAAAGCAAGACCGCACAGGCGACAATGTGATAATCGAACGGTCCACGTGGGTGATTAAGGGATAATCATAGGATCCCCATGGGTTTAGGGAATAGAACTGCACAAAGTGTGTGGCTGTGGGAAAAACAACTGCGGCGTATTTGGTTTGATGACCCTGCAACATATTGGGTTACAAATGCGCAACTTGTGTGACTGCCAATGGAATAGTCACGCATTCTGCTCGTCTGCATGCGGAACAGATACACGGTCATGGGATTGAAATCCCTGCAACTTAGGGGCTAACAGATGAACTAAATTCACATCTAGGTGGGGCCACTATGTAGTGTACCATGCATATGTTAGAGAAACAGAAGAGCTGACACATGCCTATTATGGAAACAAGTGTGTGAGCTTGTAAAATGATCTATTTTTTTAGCTTGAGAGGCTGACTTGTGGTTTTTGGCATCCATTTTGGTAGGATGGGGATTAAATGGAGAGAGCACAACTAGGAGCCTCTCCATATTGTGATTATTGGCAATTCTCAAGTGAGTGCCACTTTAGCAGGTGGGGGTTACTAATGTTTGCTAGAAACCACTTGTTGAGGTCGCATGATGAGTTCCTCCATTTCCTGATATGGTGTTGGGACCCAGAGCGAGAGGTGTATTGGATCTGGGTTAGATATTTTCGCTTACTGATACAAAGTACATATATTTTTTCACAAGGTTGGTGCCTTGTGGAGAGGTGTTATGGATGTTGCTTCCGATTGGGCGAGTGGACCTTCAAGGGTGGGTGAGGGACCATTGCAGGCCCAACACTATCGATCAAGGATGCATCCGAATCGAGACCATTGTGGATTTAGGTGAGCGGATTGCTTTGGAAATGATCATGTGCCTCACTAGGTCAGCCACCTCTCACTGAGTGTCCAAACAACAAATTGCAGTTCGTTAGAGACTCCAAGTGCACCATATATTTGACTAGGCAGGTTTTGTGCACAGAGGGATGACATCATAGCTCACGTAGGTGTGTAGGGGTCGGTCCCAGATATTTTTCTATGTGATTATGCTTTGTAGCATCCTCTACAAGAGGGTTGTGATGCTACATCCCAGAGTAGCAGTGCCACTAGGTCCTGCAAGAGACACCTAGATACAGGGATGGGCTCCATTGATGCCTCAAGCAGGTGGGGGCGAGGTGGGGCACTACTGAAACCCCACGGTTGAGGGTTTGTTTGGGTCCAACCCTCATATGACTATGGACTTCCCCTATACTGGTGTAGACTTAAGGGGTGATCCATACATGGGACTTCCTCAGAGTGACACTTGGGTGCCGACAGATATGTGGTTTTTCTTTTTTACATTTGTGCTTACTTTCATGTATGTATGATGTATATTGATGATGATGTTGATACCATGAATGTTTTCTTACAAATGTGGGGCCCCATCGATAACTGTTGGCCTACCTAGTGGGTAATGATCCCCAACGACTGGGCATATCTAGTGCAATAGATGTGTTGCGGTGATGGAGAGATGACATGGTTCAGAGGGACCCTAAGAGAGAAGCTCAGTTCCAACGTATAGAGATAGGTGTTCCCTCTGGAGAGGGAGGTATTTCTTTGGCCCCATCTAAGATGGTGATATTGCAAGAGCATGCAGATGTCGCAAAGGCTCAGCCAAATGTGGCAGAGGCACAACTGATGGAGGTAAAGGGTGATCAGGTTTGACTAGCCACCTGATTGAGGGGGATACATGAGAAGGATTGGGTGGGGTTGGGGGAGGAGACAGTCATGGCTCAAGATAGAGTGCAACCTTTGCTCCTTCATCATCTTGCGATGGTAGTGATGACTACTCATTTGATCCTAGCACCCGATGAGGCTAAGGGACCTAAGGAAGGAGGCACTGGGGGTGGTGGGCCTCAGCCCTAGATGTGTTTTTGGATGTATGTACCAGGGAAAACACCCATTATGAGGATGCTCCCCTGTTTGATGACTTATTTTTCTAATATTTCCTAATTCCTAGAATTTATCTACCAGATGGTTGGCTCTATCACATAGGGCACACATGTGGGGTGGTTTTGACAATACTTCCTAAGGTCGCTTCTAGATCCTTGCCAATGGTGGTGGGAGGTAACATGTTGATGGGAACTTGGTTGTACCGTAGGCAATGTTTTTTCCTTGAATACGCATAAGATGGTCCTAGATTTGTTGTCCCCAACTAGTGTGGTGTTATCCAGGGATTGGGTATATATTTGGACTAATTCTTAGTTCTCAGCAATGAATTGGTGCATAAAATCAAATGTTACATAGAATCAGTGCATAAAATCCAATGTTACATAGAATTGGGGAAGGTGATGGCAACACCGAGTATGATGGTTTTGTGCATAAATGTGCCAATTATGACATCTGCACCTAGGTTTGTTGCTAGGGAAAACGTGAAGCGTAGGGTAATACCTCCTAAATTCTCATAACTCAAGGAATTGGTTAATAAAATGGTTTGGTTCATCGCATAAAGTCCACAAGGAGGCAGGTTGAGGTGTCATTGATTATGATTGCCTCCTCATATGATGGGAAGTTGGGTGACTATGGAAGTGAGAGGCTTATGAGCATGAAGATTCTTCCCCAGAAACATAAAAGATGATTTTGGATCCATCATCTACCATTGGTGTGGCTGGAAGTGATGGGGCCACAATATTGGCTTGGGTGAGTACACTTAACGCATCTCGATATCGAGGGATTTCAGGTCAATGATGAGTGTAATTTTTGTACTATGTGCATATAGCACATTCATGGTTGGTGTACAATTCCTTATTACGTGCTGGTGTGGTGTTTTATCCAGTACGTGAAGGTGGGTTCACTAACGTTTTTGGGTAATGCAGAAGATATTTTAACTTGTCTAACTCAAGACACATATTGGTAGGGTGCCCAATTACTTCACACAAAGCATAGGGTGGAGGTACCCTAGAGGAGGAAGAGTTTGGATCTTCCACTTTCTTTCCCTTTTTCTTATCCATTTTGTTGGAACTAGTTGGTGTTGATGTAGGCATGGCTCATTGTGGGTTGGTATCCTAAGGAGGGTGTTAGAGTCAGTCTTTACAGCCCTCCGTCAGAGATCATTTCTCTTTATTGCAATTCGTTTTTAGGTGTCTCGCTCATTTCACTCAGTTTCATTCCGTTAGGGGCACGCCATAATCCGACAGAAGCGACTTGTTATTCATTACCCCTCATGCCTTATACTGTCGGCTCAGGTCTGTTCGTAAAAATCAAATTTTTGAGTCACTTACAGCCCTGTTTTAGTCTTTTGATTAGCAAGAGTCATTTCAGTCACTAGGTCTAGGGGTTCACAAGTTGTGTCTTCAAGATGTCCAATAAAGCCATTAGGCCAGAGGGAGGTTCTTAATAAGTTGTCATTTCAAAGATTTTCATCGTCATATGGATGGATCATGACTTTTCTTCAAAACTCTATTTTGAAGAAAAGTCGACATTTCTTTTTTGTAATAATTTTCAAAAAAAATTCAGTTCTTTAATTCTTCAGGTGTGGCCCTGGTCTCCTTTGCAAAATTCCATGACAGCTATCCTTGCAAAAAATTTCCAAGAAATTCATCATTCAAACCAAAAATCAAGGGGGAAACAAAAAGACAGAGTTGTATTAATTGTGAAAAAGTGCCAATTTCAAAACATTACAAAATGGGTTTTGAAGAACCAAAAATCAAATCAATGTCTTTAAAAAGATTTTTCCATAAGGATCAAGGTTATTTGCAAGCCAAGACCAAAGACAAACCATTCAAAGTAATTTGGTTGAGTTAGTGCACCATTTGGGTGAAGTTGGAGGAAGCTTGGTCGGTGCGGCACATAGAGAAGGTGGCATGGTGCACAGAGCAGGTGGCGCGGCACACTGGAGAGGCGTGGCGCACTGGGAGAAACAACACAGTGTTAAATAACACGGCTGTGGCGCACTGGGACGACGCAGTGCACTGGGTATGAGGTGCAGCGCATACACTTGAAAGCCCTAAATTGTTTGAAATTTCTCCAAAATTTCCAATCACTTGCATGGACTTTCTAGGTAGAGCCTTCTTCTTGATTATTTATCCAATTTTGTGTTAAGTATGGTGGTTTATGGATGACAATGGGTGAACACATATATCAAACCCTCCTTCTATAAGCACCTCAAGCAAACTTGCTGTCAGGGTTTCAAAACTCACTCTTTTTCCACCAAAGTCATTTCTCCTTCCCATTGTTCCCTTGTTTTCACCAATCCCTAATTCCCTACCACCTACGTTCATTATTTCCTTCTCCTAAATGCTATGTCCCAAATTCCCCAATCCCACACCTAATACCCTACAAAATAATTCCTAACTCTATACATCAAATTCCTAAAAACCCTCCTACATTTCCCTAATCCCTATAGTCCCAATAGTCCCTAATTCCTTATTGTTTTCTCCCCATATCTAACAGTCCCTTGTTGCAATTTCTCCCTTTCGTGGCAGAATTCAACCACAGCACAAACAGAGCAGTCCAACACAGTTTTATCACCAGCATCTTTTTCTCCAAGGTAGTTTGTATAGCAGTAGTTATGTCATCTAGTCATTCATCCAGTTATGAAGTAGAGACCCAAAGTGACTCACCCACGGAGGGACATGCACCTTGGAGACCTCATAAAAGTGGCAGACATGTTAGAGAAGAACCGACAACCCTTACAGAATTGTAAGCCTGCCCTCTTGCCGTCTCTTGTTTTCAGTTTCAGTCATGTTATGAATTTTGTGAGAAGATTGCTACTGTTCAAGTCCATCATGAGTTGGCTCACTTATTTGTATTACATTTACATGGTGATCGAGTGACTTTGGCTAGTGTCACTTTCACACTTACACCAGATTCTATCTCATTACCAACCGGCATACCGAACATTGGATAACGATGGAACAAGAAGCAAAAGATTGACCGGAAACATTATGAGCCATATATTAAACCCGGTTTCTTGAGGCAGCTCAAGAGAGTGTTCCCGTTCCAATATCTCAAAGATGAATATGCTCCATTAATGAAACTAATCATGAAGTATTTCAGTTGTGAAGGTCGCTTCTCCTGAGTATATGCTTATCACATTAGGTTGCTCATGCATTTCGCCCGGGTAAGGATGATGAACATTCCTTATTTCATATGCCAGAATATATAGAGGATGACCGCCCTTGTGTAGTACAAGACCCCTGAGTAGTATTTCAACAGCATTTGCCATTTTTCTCTCATCAAGGTTTTGGTGGTTCATCACCTTGGATTACAGGGTATCACTTGGGATGATTTCATCTCTCGTGACTTTTTCAGAGCTTCACACAGACCTTTAGAGGTTGGGCATAAGACCGGTGGACCTTCTCATCAGCAAGAAGGCCATGATCCACACACTATTACTATACTGGTCTTCATTACATATCAAAAGGGCACGAGACAGTTATTTGCAGCAGCAAAGCGAGTGTTATCTCCACCTCGGGTGGAAGGGGCCTCACTTCTGACACCAGCATCACAGGAATAGGACAGAGGCAAGAGGCCAATGTAGGATGAGGGGATGTCAGGTGACGAGAGACCGACTTCATTCTCATTCATGATGATGATACTACATGCCCAGAAAATGCCAAACTTAGAGAGATCATCGAGGAGCAGCAGACAGAGATCAACGCCTTATCCCTCAACTTGGAGAGGGATAAGTGGATCATCAAATACTTGGAGCAGAGGAACAAACATCTTGAAGATTAGCAAGAAATCATGGAGTTACGAAACATCCGCGAGAATCGCCAAGTTGCCCAAAGGAGGAGGATTGAGTTCACTACATTGGAGCAAGTGATTAATGATGATCGGGAGTCTTGGCTCGAGAGAATCAACATCCACTTGGAGAGACTGTTGGAGAAGGCTAATAGGGACAAAGCATTGTTGAGACACATGGCTTTCCATTATAGGGCGTGCAACATGAGTTCCAAGGCACGAATAAGGAGTCTAAAGGCGAAATTGAGGAAGGCAACAAAGAAGCAAAAGAGGCAAAAGGAGCATGATCACCTTTGGATATTGGCTGAAGCCTCTTTAACCCAGCATGACACTTGATGGAGAAGCTCCAGCCCAAATTTCAAGAAATTTGGGGCATTTTTGGTATTTTGAAAAACTTTGGCACTAAAAAGCAAAGTTTTTCTCCATATGCGCTGCGCCACGTGGCGCGCGCTTTTGCTAGGGAGCTCCAAATGGTAAAAAGTTTGTATTTCTAGATTTGGCATGAAAAATCATGACTTCTGGTGCATGTCCAAGAAGTTTGGGCAAGTTTTGAGTCCACAAGAGGTCAAAAACACTCAAAACATGACCTCACTGCCCCTATTTTGACACACAGGAAGCAGTCTTGGGAGATTGAAGTCTTTGAGGAGCAAATGGACACCAAATTGAAAAATTCCACTTGGGTTGGAACGTAGACAGGCAGGGCTTTCCAACAAGATATCGTGGGCTCAATTTGGAATTCGAGAAGTGCCTCAAATGCAGCCTCAAAGTGGCGCGATGCATAGAGGATTTGGCGTGGCGCATAGAGAATTTTTGCCAATTTTTCACCTTCTAGCTCAGAAATTCGGCCAGTTTGACTAGTTTTGCTTTGTGATGTAATTATTGACCTATCTTGATGTAATTTAAGGATCATGATGTAATATTGGCATATTTTTACTTTTTCTAGAGGATTCATTCATTAAAAAGTGAAAATTTAATGAATGAATCAATTTCCTACCTTATAGAGGCAAGTTGTTTGATTGCCTAGATTTTAGTGCCTTGTTTAGAATTGGTTGAAATAGCTCCTAGAATGATGAGCTCGACTCCTAGAGGCATGGGAGTGGGTTAGGATGGTCTATATCATGTATCTTCTTAGTCATTTTCAGGATTGGACACTTGGGATTGCTTAGCACTCTATTGTACATTCTATCTCTGCATTTTTGGCAAAGGAAAGACCAGGGTTTTGTAGCACTTGTTGGGATCCATGTGGCTTTATGTTTTGATGGTGTGTTTATATTTGTACTTGTAATTTCATTGATGTTTATGTGTATCATTTTCCCTTCTCTATGCTTCTGAAATTAAACAAATGAGTGATTGAAGTAGAATTCACTAGATTGTTGTGCTCTGCCTTGAAATTTGTTTAATTTTCAATGTTTTCATCTGTTTGAGGAGGACTCTTGAGACCCTCTTGCCCTCCTTGGCTCCTCACCGGTCTGATCCATCCATTTATTCACTCTAAAAGCATCAAAATGATTGCCTTCCTTGACCTAATCAGAACTCTGCGAAAACTGTGTCTCATCCCCAGACCCAAATTTGCCTCTCCCATTTTCCGCTCCAAAACCCCCCAAACTCAAATGAAACCCTTGTACTTCATACCTAGCCTAAGATAAGTTGTTATTTCAGTCATCTCTAGCCCCATCGATTATCCTTTCCCGAGATTGACCCGAAGAGAGCCCTATCCTGTCCTCGTAGGGCTAGCTACGAGGCTAAGCGTGGTTTGATGTGGACCTAGAACCTTACCTTTCCAGCCTGAGGTAAATCTAGGCTCTAACATAGTGGCGACTCCACTGGGGAAGTAATTTGATTGTGTGTTAGTATTCATCATTTTGAAACTACAGACAGAGTCTGAAGATTAGCCAGGCAGCCTTCGAAACGCTTTTGCTTTGCATTAGCGCAAGTAGATAAACGCTACTTCAATCAATCTTCGATCTAGTCTCATTAACAGGAAATCTAACTTGCAAAAACCCCAGTACATTTTATGATTCTAAGCTGTGGATGATAAGCTTAGGATTGGATAGGTTGAGAAAATTGCTTATGTCCTTTTGATTGTTTGGAAATACCACACTGGCTTCAAGGAGATATACCAGATCTAATCCCGATCCAGATCCTCCTCCTGTCTACGAAAATCCCAATTTGATTCCAAGACTTCTTCGTCAAGAGAGCTCAGCGATTCCCTTGTTTAAATCTTATTCATGTCCTACACTTTTTGAATACCTTGAAGAGCTTGATTTTGATGAGCATTTCGAAATATCATTGTTTGAAACCAAATCTGAAACCGTTGCTGAGTCTACTGTCCCCAATCCTCATTTTCTTGTAGATCTCGAAAATGAAAGGGCTAATCGGTCAATTGATGATTATATTTTGACACAGCTTCAAACTTCAATTGTGGCTTCAAACCTTGTTTATTTCTTAGAAACTACATCTGCAACTCTTGGACCTTCTGCAATTGCATCTAGCTCAAGGATTCCCACTGAACCGCCCTTCATTCCCACTATCCCTGTGCAGCCTATTATCTCATATCAAAGATCTACAGTAAGCTCTTCTTCTACTTCCAAAATTGTGTCTCCTCCACACACCCCTCCTCATACATCTCATACATCAGCTGCACCTACTCCCCCAACATCCCCCAGACCGAATCCACCAAGAGTGATGGCTGCCCGTTTTGCACCTCTCCTACTACCTCAAGTTTTAGATGATATGCCCGCAGAGTATCAAAGTAAACTTCCTTTGTTTGATGGCACTCCTCACAGCACTACCGCTCAACAACATGTGGACCGAATGGCATATTTTTGTGACCTTAATCAGATTGATGCAGAAAATGTAACAATGAGATTGTTTGCACAGACATTTAGTGGTGAAGTTAGGAAATGGTTCAGAGCTTTGCCCACTGCCAGTATTGCTACATTGGACGATCTACAAAGACAATTCTTAGATCGTTGGGAAATCAAGAAAAATCCTCTTCAGATCCTTCAAGAATATGAGCACATCAAGCGGAATGTCGATGAGTCCATTCAAGATTACCGCATTAGATTCAATTCACTCTACAAAGCAATTCCTGATCATCTAAGGCCACCTGTGGGGCTAGCCATGATGAAATTTCTGGATGGTTTTGATGTTGACATGGCTTATCAAATAAGAGAGAGAGAGCCTGCCACAATGGAAGATATGCAGAAGATCGCGGTCAGCGTTGAGGCAAATCTGCTGGCTAAGAGGGCTAGAGCAAGAGCAGAAAAGAAGGTCACAATAAAAGAAGAATCATCTTCAACAGATCAATTACTTCAGAAGGTGGAGCAAATGATTGAAAGGGTGAAGCTTGATAAACCGGAGCCACAAGTTAGAATTCCTAACTTTCGTGGCCAGCAACAGCCACAATATAGAATCAAACAAAGAGAGCAGCGAGCCCAAGATCAGACAGCACAGCAGTTCGTATAGCCACCTTTACAGCAGAATGTGGTACTTGGTCCAGAGTCAGAGGAGAAGGAGAATGTGATTGGAGAGGAAAATCACTTCTTTACTCCAGATGACATGCCAATTTATATTACTAAAGAAGAGGAGTATGCAGAAAGTTCAGCAGTACGCAAAGATGTAGATTTCATTCTTGCAAATGACACATTTTTGGAAGAAGAGTCAGATGAGTACCAAAGAGGCTATATGAATGTCTTGTCTGCCCATCAGCGCCAATATTCACTTAGAAACAGAGATGTGCCTGTTAACCCAATTCAGAAGAGGAAAGAAGCTTCAGCATCAAAGAATGATTCACCTAGTGTACAAAAGAAAGGGAGAGAAACAACTGATCCTAATATCAGCAAATCTCCATCAGTAGAAAAATCAAATCAACTAATTGCATCAAAGGAAAAGGATAAGAAAGATGTCCCACTCAAAGAGGTAGAAAATATTTCGGCTTTTAGTTTGGAAAATGAAATTTCTAAATTGAAGGTATCCATTCCTTTGACTGAAATAATGAGGAACAACAGTTATAGAGGGCAAGTTTCTAAAATTTTGAACTTTGATCCAATGTCTGATATGGTGAATGTCGAAGATGATCAACCCGAATTAATTTTTGGGCCAACATTGAATGGTGAGTCTCCATATAGTGATTTGCCGCCTTTTTATATCAGTTTACGGGTGCATGATTTTGTGTTGCATAATGCTATGTTCGATTCCAGAGCTTCCCACAATCTTATGCCGAAAGCTATCATGGAGAAGTTGGGTCCGGACATCACTAGGAAATACCATGATCTCTTTTCATTTGATTCCAACAGAGTGAGATGTATTGGGCTCATCAAAGACTTGGTTGTAAGTCTGGATCAAATCCCAACAAAGAATGTTTTGATGGATATTGTTGTGGTGGAAATTCCTCCCAGGTTTGGTATGCTTCTTTCCAGGTCTTAGGGAGCAAAATTGAAAGGGACATTACAACTAGATTTCTCCTATGCAGCGATTCCTATGTTTGGCCAAATGAGAAAATTGTAACGCGAACAAAAAATGAAATACATGATTACAAGCAAGGAGAAACCGATCAATCATCCGACCAATTATGTACATACAGATCTTGAGCCTTTTGTTTTGTATTCAGATAGTTTCAATGATATAGATAGTCAATTAGTAGAAGCAGAAAGTATTCCAGAAATTATAGAGAATTTCAGAGAAATTTTGAAGAAAGAAGGACAAAAACAGCAAGACACTGTTGAGCAATTAGCTGAAGATAATGGACAACAATCAGGAAAAACACAGTCAACAACGTTTCAGCACTTAGAAGATGATGAAGAGGGCCTGTGGACCATGGATTTCGATGGTGTAGTGGGAAATGATGGTGCTAGAATTGGTATTTGGGTATGCAGTCCTTTGTCTGCTCCGAACAAAGTTCCTAGTAATGTGTGGGTATGTTCTTACAAGTTAGCTTTTGATTGTTCGAACAATGAGGCTGAGTACGAGGCTTTGATTGCTCGCCTAAAAATTCTAAGAAAGCTAAATGCTAAGAGGATTGCAGTATATGGCGACTCTGAATTGGTGATTAAGCAAGTTAAAGGTGAGTATCAAGAAAAACATCCTCGAATGCGAGCTTACCAGAATGCTGTCCTAGACATCCTGAAATTGTTTTCAGATTATACCTTAACGTGTGTGCCTCGTATTCAAAATGGCATTGCTGATGCACTTGCTAAGGAAGCAAGTAGTTTGAAGATTCCTATGAACTCAAGAAATAAATTTGAAATCCATGTCAAGCATCGTCCAACTGTCCCAGACAATCAGAGATATTGGCAAGTTTTCCAAGATGATGAGGAAATTGATGATTTTCTGCAAAACAAAGGCAAGTTTAAAGATACCTCAATTGATGTAGAGCATGATGATGGTGAAGATGATGTGCAGATCAATCAAATGGAAGTGTTGCAGCTAAAGGATAACATCATTCCTAAAGGCTTGATACCTTTAGACGAACTTTTTGATCAAGAAGACGTAGCCCGCAAGCCAACATTGCAGCCAACAAAGAAGGGTGTTGAAGAGGTCAATATCGGAACAGCTGCAAATCCCAAAATGGTAAATTGTCCAAAGCATTGCCACACAAGGTAGAGGCCAAATATATCAGTTTGTTGTCATCTTTTGCTTATGTGTTTGCTTGGGATTATTCTGATTTGAAGACATATGATACCAATATAATTCAGCACATTATTCCCATTAAGCCTAATCAAAAACCTTTCAGACAAGAGTTGAGAAGGCTTAATCCAAAACTGTTGCCATCAATTGAGAAGGAGATAAACAGGTTGTACAAATCAGGAATCATTGTTCCCATCAGATTTTCCGACTGGATCTCTAATTTGGTGCCCGTACGAAAGAAGACAGGTGACATTCGCTTGTGCATTGATTTTAGGAATCTCAATAAAGTTTCATTGAAGGAAAATTATCCATTGCCCAAAATGGATCATATACTTCAGTGAGTAGTTGGAGCATCTCGGATGTCATTACTCGATGGTTATTCCAAATATAACCAAATTTTGGTCCATGAAGATGACTTGGATAAGATAGCGTTCACCACTCTGTGGGGAACTTTTCATTACGCCAAAATGCCTTTCGGTTTGAAGAACGCGGGTGCCACATTTCAGCGGGAAATGGACTTGGCTTTCACAAATGAGAAGGATGTTTTTTTGGTTGTGTACCTTGATGATCTAACCATGTTTTCCAAATCCGATGAAGAACATATGTATCATTTGAAAATTGTCTTCCAAAAGTGCAGAAAATATGGTGTGTCACTGAATCCAAAGAAAAGCTTGTTTGTCGTGGATGAGGGCAAACTACTTGGGCACATTATATCAAAAAATGGCATTCGTATTGATCCAGCACATGTAGAAGCAATTCAGCAAATTGATCTTCCCCAGAACAAGAAGGAGATCCAATCTTTTAATGGTAAGATGAATTTTTTACGCCGCTTTGTTCCTAATCTTGCTGAACATCTAAGAGAGATTACAAACATGCTTAAGAAGGACAGCCAAGTGAAGTGGACGAAAGAGGCTGTAAAATCTTTCAACTTAGTCAAATTGGCACTTTCTTCAGCTCCGGTTCTAATTAGCCTGGACTACACTCAGGATTTTATATTGTTTTCTTTTGCTTCGGAGCACACAATGGCAGTTGTATTAATGCAGAAAAGAAATGAGTATGAAAGACCAATTGCTTTTTTCAACCGAACTGTAAGAGATGTAGCCTTGAAGTACAACATCATTGAAAAGCAAGCCCTTGCACTTGTGAAAGCATTGAAAGATTTTCAAGTATATATTTTGCATTCTCATACTTTGGCTTATGTTCCTAACGCTGCTGTCAAGGATGTTTTAGTGCAGACCGATCTGGAAGGAAGACGAGGCAAGTGGATTGTAGCCTTGTTGGAGTACGTGTGGAGATAAAGCCCACCAAGCTTGTTAAAGGACAGGGATTGGCAAAGTTAACGGCTGAATCAAACTTGCATGCCTTAGACATAAATCTGATCATTGTTATGTCCGATGAGAATGAGGAAGGTTCGTCAATTCAGGTATGTGAAATGTTTTTTCTTTCCCCATGGTATTTAGACATCATATATGTGCTACAAAATTTGTCACCACCACCTGGTATGCCTAGAAACAAAAGTAGACATCTCAAATTGAAGGCTACAAAGTTTTGCATTCTAAATTCTGCACTTTATTGGAAATATCCTGGTGGCGTTCTGTTGAATTGTTTGGTGGAAGAAGAAGCGAAGCAAGTCATGGAGGATTTCCACAAAGGAGATTGTGGCGGTCACCTTTTTTGGAAAAAAACGGCAAATAAAATTCTAAGAGCGGGGTACTATTGGCCGACATTGTTTGCTGATGTATATAAGGTTGTCAAGAGCTATCATCAATGTCAGATTTTTGAAGGAAGGCATAAATTACAGCCCTTTCCGCTTAAGCCCATTGAGGTGAGTGCCCCTTTTCAGCAATGGGGGTTGGATTTCATTGGTGAAATTCATCCTGCTTCTTCCGGTCAGCATCGATGGATTCTCACAGCTCAGATTACTTTACGAAATGGATCGAAGCAATTCCCGCTAGATAAGCTACAGATGCAGTTATTATTTCATTCCTTGAGAATAACATCTTGTCTCATTTTTGTTGCCCGAATAAGTTAATCACTGACAACGCAGAAACATTCAAATCAAAGAGGATGATTGAGTTTTGTAACAAGTATAAAATCATTTTGGGTCACTCAACTACCTATCATCCGCAAGGCAATGCTTTGGCGGAGTCTTCTAATAAATCTTTAGTCAACATCATCAAGAAGCTACTGGAAATTAACAAGAAGAGTTGGCATAAGAAGTTGGTCAATGCACTTTGGGTAGATCGGGTCAGCCAAAAGAAATCCATTGGTATGTCTCCCTTTGAGCTTGTTTATGGAGTTGATACAGTGTTTCCTACCTCTCTAACAGCTCTGGTAGTCAAACTTCTTCAAGAGGCCGACAGTGAGGAAGATCCTATGCAACAAAGACTAAATCAAATGGTCCACTTGCAGTAGACAAGAGAAGAGGTCTTTCAAAACACATCCAAGTTGCAGAAGAAGATCAAGAAAATCTATGACAGAAAAGCGAAGGCAGAAAAATTCCAATTGGAGGAAGTGGTGCTGAAATGGGATGCAAGGAATGAGGAAAAGGGTAAGCACGGTAAGTTTGAAAATCTCTGGAAAGGTCCCTTCAAAATTGTTGCATATCATGGTCAGAATGCTTTTCTTCTAAAGGAGATGAACGGGGAAGAATGTCTAGGAGGGCTGATTAATGGTCGGCTGCTCAAGAGGTATCATTTCTGAGTTGTTTCTGTTGCCTAGATATTCATTGTATATACCATTTTAATTTCAGTTTCATTGCAAGAGTGTGATGTGATCTTTTCTTTAGTCTGGAGCCCGAAGTGAAGGCTATAATTCTGAAGAAAGATTTTCAGTTTTGGGTTCAGTTTGTCGAGTCAGTTTTTCAGTCATTTTGGTTTCATAGTTGAGTCGCTTTGAGTCAAGTTTCAGTCAATAATGAGTCAAGAGTCTTGTGTTGATTTGTCAAAATAATGGACTCCATAGCCCAATGGACGAAGGCATTATCTAGCTCTCTAGAGATCTGCTGTTCTTGGCACCTCCAAGGAGCTACCATCCCCATTGGAGCCAATGTTAGAGTCGGTCTTTACAGCCCTCCGTCAGAGATCATTTCTCTTTATTGCATTTCATTTTTAGGTGTCTCACTCATTTCACTCAGTTGCATTCCGTTAGGGGCATGCCATAATCCGACGGAAGGGACTTTTTATTCATTGCCTCTCATGCCTTATACTGTTGGCTCAGGTCTGTTCATCAAAATCAAATTTTTGAGTCACTTACAGCCCTGTTTTAGTCTTTTGATTAGCAAGAGTCATTTCAGTCACTAGGTCTAGGGTTTCACAAGTTGTGTCTTCAAGATGTCCAATAAAGCCAGTAGGCCAGAGGGAGGTTCTTAATAAGTTTTCATTTCAAATATTTTCATCGTCATATGGATGGATCATGACTTTCCTTCAAAACTTTGTTTTGAAGAAAAGTCGACATGTCGTTTTTTGTAATAATTTTCAAAAAAATTTCAGTTCTTGAATTCTTTAGGCGCAGCCCTGGTCTCCTTTGCCAAATTCCATGACAGTTATCCCTGCAAAAAATTGCCAACAAATTCATCATTCAAACCAAAAATCAAGGGGGAAACAAAAAGACAGAGTTGTATTAATTGTGAAAAAGTGTCAATTTCAAAACATTACAAAAATGGGTTTTGAATAACCAAAAATCAAATCAATGTCTTTATAAAGATTTTTCCATAAGGATCAAGGTTATTTGCAAGCCAAGACCAAAGACAAACCATTCAAAGTAATTTGGTTGAGTTAGTGCGCCATTTGGGTGAAGTTGGAGGAAGCTTGGTCAGCGCGGCACACAAAGCAGGTGGCACAGCGCATTGGAGAGGCGCAACACACTAGGAGAAACCACACAGTGTTAAATAACATGGGCACGACGCACTAGGATGACACAACACACTGGGTATGTGGCATGGTGCATACACCTGAAAGCCTTAAATTTTTTGAAATTTCTCCAAAATTGCCAATAACTTGTGCGGATTTTCTAGGTAGAGCCTTCTTCTTGATGATTTATCCAATTTTGTGTTAAGTATGGTGGTTTATGGATGACAATGGGTGAACACATATATCAAACCCTCCTTCTATAAGCACCTCAAGCAAACTTGCTGTCAAGGTTTCAAAACTCACTGTTTTGCCACCAAAGTCATTTCTCCTTCCCATTGTTCCCTTGTTTTCACCAATCCCTAATTCCCTACCACCTAAGTTCATTATTTCCTTCTCCTAAATGCTATGTCCCAAATTCCCCAATCCCACTCCTCATACCCTACACAATAATTCCTAACTCTATACATCAAATTCCTCAAAACCCTCCTACATTTCCCTAATCCCTATAGTCCTAATAGTCCCTAATTCCTTACTATTTTCCCCCCATTCCTAACAGTCCCTTATTGCAATTTCTCCCTTTGGTGGCAGAATTCAACCACACCACAAATAGAGAATTCCAACACAGTTTTATCACCAGCATCTTTTTCTCCAAGGCAGTTTGTATAGCAGCAGTTATGTCATCCGGTCATTCATCCGATTATGAAGTAGAGACCCAAAGTGACTCACCCACGGAGGGACATGCACCTCAGAGGCCTCATAAAAGTGGCAGACATGTTAGAGAAGAACCGACCACCCTTACAGAATTGCAGGCCTACCCTCTTGTCGTCTCTTGTTTTCAGTTTCAGTCATGTTAAGAATTTTGTGAGAAGATTGCTACTATTTAAGTCCATCATGAGTTGGCTCACCTATTTGTATTACATTTACATGGTGATCAAGTGACTTTGGCTGGTGTCACTGTTGCGGAGGTAAATCCCCTCTGCGGACAGAGGTGGATCCCACTAGCCCCACAGGGGTCTAGCAACAATCAATCACGCTGCATGCAAGTTTCTAGCTATATAATTTAAAAATCGATCTAGGAGACCAACC
>APFE030512942.1:373147-399477 GCA_000404065.3 Pinus taeda
AACAGCATTTGCCATTTTTCTCTCAACAAGGTTTTGGTGGTTCATCAGCTCGGATTATAGGGTATCACTTGGGATGATTTCATCTCTCGTGACTTTTTCATAACTTCACAGGGACCTTCAGAGGTTGGGCATGAGACTGGTGGACCTTCTCATCAGCAAGAAGGCCATGATCCACACACTGTTACTATACCGGTCTTTATTACATATCAGAAGGGCACGAGACAGTTATTTGCAGCAAAGCGAGTGTTATCTCCACTCGGGGTGGAAGGGGCCTCGCTTCTGACACCAACATCACAGGTATAGGACAGAGGCAAGAGGCCAATGTAGGATGAGGGGCCGTTAGGTGAACGAGAGACCGACTTCATTCTCATTCATGATGATGATACAGATACGGGCCCGGAAAGTGCCAAACTTAGAGAGATCATCCAGGAGCAGCAGACAGAGATCAATGCCTTATCCCTCAACTTGGAGAGGGCTACGTGGATCATCAAATACTTGGAGTAGAGGAACAAATAGCTTGAAGATCAGCAAGAAATCATGGAGTTATGAAACATCCGTGAGAATCGCCAAGCTACCCAAAGGAGGAGGATTGAGTTCACTACATTGGAGCAAGTGATTAATGATGATCGGGAGTCTTGGCTCGAGAGAATCAACATCCACTTGGAGAGACTTCTAAAGAAGGTTGATAGGGATAAAGCATTGTTAAGGCACATGGCTTTCTATTATAGGGTGCGCAACATGAAATCCAAGGCACGAATAAGGAGTCTAAAGGCAAAATTGAGGAAGGCAACGAAGAAGAAAAAGAGGCAAAATGAGCATGATCGCCTTCAGATATTGGCCAAAGCCTCTTTATCCTAGCATGACACTTGATGGAGAAGTTCCAACCCAAATATCAAGAAATTTGGGGCATTTTTGGTATTTTGACAAATTTTGGTACTAAAAAACAGAGTTTTTCTCCCTATGCGTCGCGCCACATGGCGCGCGCTTTTGCTAGGGAGCTCCAAATGGAAAAAAGTTTATATTTTTGGATTTGGCATGAAAAATCATGACTTCTAGTGCATGGCCAAGAAGTTTGGGCAAGTTTTGAGTCCAAAAGAGGTCAAAAACACTCAAAAAATGACCTCACTGCCCCTATTTTGACACACAGGAAGCAGTCTCGGTAGATTGAAGTTTTGGAGGGGCAAATGGACACCAAATTGAAACATTCCACTTGAGTGGGAAAGTAGATAGGCAGGGCTTTCCAACAAGATATCTTGGACCCAATTTGGAATTCGAGAAGTGCCTCAAATTTTGCCTCAAAGTGGCGCGACGCATAGAGGATTTGGCGCGGCACATAGAGAATTTTTGCCCAATTTTTCACCTTGCAGCTCAGAAATTCAGCTAGTTTGACTAGTTTTGCTTCGTGATGTAATTATTGACCTATATTGATGTAATTAAAGGATCATGATGTAATATTGGCATATTTTTACTTGTTCTAGAGGATTCATTCATTAAAAAGTGAAAATTTAATGAATGAATCAGTTTCCTACCTTATAGAGGCAAGTTGTTTGATTGCCTAGATTTTAGTGCTTTGTTTAGAATTGGTTGAAACAGCTCCTAGAATTATGAGCTCGACCCCTAGAGGCATGGGAGTGTGTTAGGATGGTCTATATAATGTATCTTCTTAGTCATTTTAAGGGTTGGACACTTGGGATTTCTTAACACTCTATTGTACATTCTATCTCTGCATTTTTGGCAAAGGAAAGACCAGGGTTTTGCAACACTTGTTGGGATCCATGTGGCTTTATGTTTTGATGGTGTGTTTCTCTTTGTACTTGTAAGTTATTGATATTTATGTATATCATTTTCCCTTCTCTATGCTTCTGAAATTAAACAAATGAGTGATTGAAGTAGAATTCACTAGATTGGTGTGCTCTGCTTTGAAATTTGTTTAATTTTCAATGTTTTCATCTGTTTGAGGAGGACCCTTGAGACCCTCTTTCCCTCCTTGGCTCCTCACCGATCTGATCCATCCATTTATTCACTCTAAAAGCATCAAAATGATTCCTTCCTTGCCCTAATCAGAACTCTGTGAAAACTGTGTCTCATCCCCAGACCCAAATGTGCCTCTTCCATTTTCCAATTCAAAACCCCCGAAAACTGAAATCAAACCCTTGTACTTCATACCTAGCCTAAAATAAGTTTTTATTTCAGTCATCGCAAGCCCCATCAAGTATCCTTTCCCGAGATTGACCCAGAGAGTGCCCTCTCTTGTCCTTGTAGGGCTAGTTACGAGGCTGAGTGTGGTTTGATGTGGACCTAGAACCTTACCTTTCCAGCCTAAGGTAAATCTAGGCTCTAACAAAGGTGCTATAGGAATGATGCATGTTGAGGTGATATTTGAGTTTGACAACATGGACTAAGGGGCCAGATACCATATTGGTATCACGAAAGCCATATTTGGAAAGATAAGTGTTGCAATGAATTGGTGCAAGAAAAAACCAAGTGGAGGGTATAAGAAGGGTGTTTGGGTGATAGCTTATGGTAGGAATGTATAATCACCTAATGCATTGTTGCTGGTATTTGGAACTGGTTCTTGATCTTGGGGGGTGTTTGATGAACTCATCATGCACACCAGGGCTCCTATGGTTGCGGGAATGTCTTCAAATAAAGATGGGTCTCCAAGGTATGTACTAAGGAGCATTGATGGTTTAAATTGTCCAGGTCTAAAGTCAGTGTAGGTTGTGATCAACTCAGGGGAAGATCCAATGAAAGGTAGCACACATTCAAAGGAAGTTATAGTTTTCTTCTCATAGTATGTGAGTTGGTAAACTATAACAATTTTTTTCCATGAGGGAATATCATTATCTTGAATACAGAATATGCCACTATAGTCATTGCATACATATAACTTCAACCAAGAAGGATATTTTAATCCAACTGTGCATTGAAGACTTATATATCAATGAGAATCATTTTACCATAAAGTTGTACTGGGACATCTTGGTATAGGCCTACAGGAAAAGTAGGACGCTCGTTGTATGCTCTGAGGGTGATATCAAATGGTTTGAGGTTGGGAGATCCAAGTTTTTTCAAAACTTTTTTGGACATAATACATGTGGATTGTAGACTATGTAGCAGTGGATGGTGATATTCTAAATGGAGACTGGAATTTGGAAGGTGACGACTGATGAATACATGGGGTAGATTTATCCAAGTGAAAATCCATTAAGCAAGAATCGGTAGGGTTGATTTCTCCTAATGTGGAAAGTAAGTCTTTCCATTGGTTTTGGCATGTTTGCAAGACTTCTAATGCTGACATAGTTGAAAGAGACTGAGCTAATTCATCGACTATGTAGTAGCTATGAGCAGGATTTGAGTTATTTCTAGTTCACCGTAAAGGTCCTTTGACCATATTTGGGTTGGGTTCTATGGGGTATTGAGGGATTGTTAAAGGTGTTGTAGGTGTTGTAGTGATAAATGTGGAAGGGATGGTTTCTTGTGGGGTTTTGTAATCTCGGTTCCATGTCTGCAGGAGACCCTCTTCCCCTACCATATAAATGTCATGACTTGAGGTATTATGGGAATTTCCTCTAGGAGGATTCTGATAGTGATGTTGGGAGGGTTCCTACTGAGTATTTACCAATCCTTGATGGTGGAAAGGATTATGCATTACTATAATTTATTGGTTTTGTCCCCCTTGTCCCCCAGTTTATTTCATCCTCTTCAACTCAGGGATTTGAGGGAAATTATGGGTGTAATGACTGTATTCCCCGCAAATGGCACAAGCATGATTAGTACATAGACTAGGGTTCTTGTTTTTCCTTTCTGGGTTATTATTGGTCTATCCCTGGTTTGGATTTTGGTTGGGGTTTCCCCCAGCTAGTCCCTGTGGGGGTTGTTATTGATTATTTTCCCCCTATGCAAGATCTACCTTGGGCTTGTTATTTCCTTTTTTCTTAGCAACATTGGGTGGATTAACTGTGTTTAGTTTTCCAAATAATTGTTTTTGTTGAGGGAGATATGGTTGCACAAAATTAACCCCTCCATTATTTTGTGTCGGTAGGTTATTCAGTTGAGGTGGTGGAAAATGGAAATATTGGTTCCCCTATCCTTAGTTAGAATATGAGCTTTGGGAAGTGGAAACCACTTTCATGGTCCTAAGGGGATACGTATTTTCCTATGCAGGAGGATAATGGCTTCCCTATGTGAGGGGATATTGGCTACTCTGTGTGGGAGGGTATGGGCCACCCTGTTGTTGTTGCTGCAACAAAACCCTCCAAAATTTTTCCTGCACTTGAAGTTTGGAGCCTACAATGGATCTTTTGATCAGTTAGTCCTTGGTTAGTGATGTTTTGTTAATACTTGAGTGCATTATCTTCATGCATTCTTGAATAGGCCTAGTGCAGTCCATCGAGACAGTCTCTACACTAGGCTTAACCCATGTTGATATTTAGTGCACATGCTCATTGACAATCTCTCACTTTTGGTTGCGTTTGTACTTCTATTTTCGTGAGTTTTACATATTGTCACTTTTGCGCATTTTCATTTTCGCGAGTGCCATTTTCATGTTTTTGAATATCCGTTTTACTTGATTTCACTTTAATTATTTTAACTCTCATGTTATATTCAATATTGCATGTGTCACTCTTACCATCATTTGTGTATTGCAAGTGTCGTTCACACCTTTCTTTCCATATCAAATGTGTCGTCTTCTAGCATGGGAAGTGTCTGTCATTGTGTAAAGTGGAGTTTTGGTTTGTATCAAGGGGTAATCTCTGTGATAATGAGTTTTCCTTATCATGTAAACATGTATCAAACTTATTCCTAAAGTTTTAAGCACTCTTGCACAAGTGTCATCATTGTCGTCGCAAAGTGTATCTTTAGTGTCACACTTGGTTAGAGTCATCAAAATTTTTTTACGTTAAGGAAGGTATGTTGCTCATATGTTTTGAGTGTTCCTTTTCTTATCATCAAGTGATCTAAGTGTTTGATCATTCTCAAAGTCTCTCTTTTACACATATTCATCTCACTGATCCAACACTTAGTCCAACTGGAAAAACTCCCTTACAAGGCCACTCAGCCTCATTCTGCCCATACTAAAATGCACATTACACAGTCTCAACCCTCAAGAAGCACCCTTATCCCTTGGTACTACACAATGCATATTATATACCTTCCATAACTACACACTTTGTAATTACAATGCTCAAGCCCAACCCCTAAGCTCCATAACTACGCAATATTTCTCCCCGACTCAACCTAAACTGCACATTGAGCAGTTTGAGTCCTCAATATTTAGCCTTAGGCTCTTGAACTACACAATCACTTGGTGTCCTTGCCTCCCAGAGCTATGTAATAGGTAAACTTAAGGCTCAAGCCTCCATTCTAAGCCCTTGAGTCCCTCAACTATGCAATCCATCTACCCATGCCTCCCTTAACTGCGCATTATGTAGTCTCAAGGCTCAAGCCTCTCGACTGAGTCCTTAGTTCCCTCAACTACGCAATGTCTTGGCCTTTGTCCTTCTAGAACTATGTAATGGGAATATTCAAGCCTAAAGCCCCAGACTTGAGCTCTTAATCCCCTCAGCTGTGAAATCTCTTGAAATTGGCCATCCTGAACTGCATGTTGTGTAGCTTCAAGCCTCAGTTCCAAACCTTGGCATATGGAACTATGAAATCCTATTGTCCAGTCAATTAACAAGTCGCCATTTCCAACCCTAACAGGTGAGTTCATGGAATATGTTAGGTTATGGGTTTTTAGACTGATACAACCTTTCATGAATGGTTTTCAGTTGCAGGTCCTCTATCTTATCATGACAGGATGATGATGGAGTAAAAGGAGAAGAGGATGATGCTAGAAGACACATATGAAGCTGAAGGGATAAGATGATCATAATGCGAGAAGACAAAGGAACACTAGATTACAACAGAAGATTAAAGATCAGGACCACATGAAGGCTCCATTTGATTCACAATCTTTTGGAGGGTAGATATGAAGAACAAATCATATCTCTCATGAAGATGAAGCATTGCACATCTATTATTGAAGACAAAGCAACATCAAAGAGTGGCTTAACATTACCATGTCATCATGTAATTCATGTCATCAGTGTCATGTCATGTCATGAGTCATCATGTGTGTTACACATCATTTTTTCACATTAGGCAGATGACCATTAATATGGATCTTTCGCTATCCATCAAAGTGTTCCAATGCATTCCCCTGCAAGGCTAGAACCTAAACAATCCCAAATAGAATGAAATTTCTGGATTATAATGCCAAAAAACTTATTTTTGTTTGCATGCATAGTTCCCTAGCCAGTTTTTGATTATATGCAAACTTGACCATTAAATTCAGTGAAAAAAGTGTGCTCTGTCTTACACTATGGACTACACATATGAATTAATGCAAGTAAAAAATAAAAAGTAAAATCTAGAAGCTTTGTTAGTAGAATAATTCCCTACTAAAAGCTTTGAATTAATGCTTACTCAAGCTTGATCCCTCTCATCATGGAGCTAATTCCCTCTCTTTTTGGATCCCCTATCCCACCATTTCTGGATGTCAAATCTTAGGAAGAAGATCCCAAACCTCCTCCTCTTGGCCTATAAATCAAACATAGGCTAGAGGTTTGGGGAGGACCACTAAAGGTAGGCTTATGCTACAGAAATAGGGCTAGAAGGTTTTTCATCCAAGGAGAAGGTTGGAGATCATGGGAACAGACTTATGACATCAAGGCAACTAGGTTGTAAGCTTGTTCTCCTTTGAATTCAATAAAAATAAATTTTTATTTCCTAGTCATGTTTATTCTAATATTATTTGTGAGATTCCTTAATCACTCACATGGTTTATAACTAGTTATTGATTCAACTTATGATATATGCTGAGTTAAGAAGTTCATTTACCGTTAATTGTATATACTAGATGCTTTGATCCCTTTGTATGTTTATGTATATGTAGATCTCTTTTGGAGCATCATGGAGGAGTTGTGGAAAGGCATCTAAATCATTAAGGAAAAGGTAGTTATGGAAAGAACTGAAAGGACTTCAACGTACACTTCCTTAAATCGATAAGTGGTTCTTCACATATTACTTGTTTCAATCAATCATAAGCTAAGTAAAGGTAGCAATTATCTTCTTGTTTGTTACTAGGGATATCCATCTTGTCCAAAAGAAGTATTAGTCCACCTAAAAAATTGGTGACTCCACCGGGGATTGAAAACCAACCTCATTAAAAAACTAAAATAGGTCCTATGAGGATGGTGCTTTTACTATGTTAACCTCATTAAAAAATGAAACATGTTCTTGTGAGGATAGTTTTTTTACTTTGTCAACCTCGTTAAAAAAATGAAACAGGTCCTATGAGGATGGTTCTTTTACTATTTCAACCTTGTTAAAAAAATAAACAAGTCCCTATGAGGATAGTTCTTTTACTATGTCAACCTCATTAAAAAATGAAACAGGTCCTATTAGGATGGTTCTTTTACTGTGTCAACCTTTTTAAAAAATGAAACAAGTCCCTAAGAGGATGTTTCTTTTACTGTGTCAACCTTGTTAAAAAATGAAATAGGTCACCATGAGGATATTTATTTTATTGTTTCAACCTCATTAAAAATTGAAACAGATTCTTATGAGGATAGTTCTTTTACTATGTCAACCTCGTTAAAAAATGAAAAAACTCCCATGAGCATATTTCCTTTTCTTGTGTGAAGCTTGTTAAAAAATGAAACAATGTTCCATGAGCATAACTCTTTTCCTCTGTCGATCTCGCTAAAAAATGAAACAAATTATCCCCTCATTGAGTCAAGTCTTTCATAGGATCTTGTGAATGAAGTTTCATTTCATCCACCTATTAGTAACCAATGGTCTACTTAGGTAGATCAAACGAAGCTTGAGGGACATGTACCTCTGCAGGTTATGCTTGGGGGGCATTAAAACTTATCTCAAGCACAATTTCCTCTCTATTTCAAGCTTGTGTAAAAATGAAAACTATTTAGAGTCCATTTTGGTTATTATTTTCAAGACTCATTAAACTCATGAAAATCCCAAGTGTCTTTTGCTATCTTTTCATGCTCATAAAACATACATGGAAATGTCAAGTTATTTCTATCTTTTCCTCCTCATTAATTAAATTAAAAGTCAGTGATATGAGTAAATGTTTATCACTTTTTTGGACTCGTTAAAAATTACAAAAAAGCAAAACACTGGAGTTTTCTTTAAGCCCTTTTCATACTCCCTAAACATGAAAAGATCGTCGAGTATTTGACTAATCGAACTCCTAAAAGTAAATGAATAGTCATCTATTCAATATAAGTTTACCACTTTTACAGACTGAATTAGAATATTTATGAAAAAGTTATAGGTTGACTAATCATGGTCAATAGAGTTGTCTCCTGCATTATTTTACCCTTTTCCGGGCTTGCGAGACTAAATTTATGAAAGAGGACACTATGGACTTTACTTATGTTTTTCTTTTGACTCCCTAAAAATGAAAAACACTAAGATTTACTTTCTTTGGGCTCGTTAAAACTTTAAGTTTGAAGAAATGAATGAGTTTTCTTTTTGTGTCTTTTCAAACTCTTTAAACATGAAAACGACATTGAGTTACCCCTTCGCTGGACTCGTTAAACATAAACAATGTAGGACTTGTTAATAATGATGATACCGAACCACTACTTCCTAGGGTTCGTTAAAAATACTCTGAAGGACTCATCCAAAGGATGAGATTAAAGAACAAGCATATGTTATCCTCCTCAATCTTGCACAAAACTAAAGGGGTACTTTCCCGTAATGGTGGGGGAAAATTGGGAAAGAACACTTATTTCTGTATTACAAAGGTAGTATGTCTCTCTTAAATATGACATTCTATCCCTTTTCTGTCTAGGTTGGGAAATACATTTGTCTCTCTATTGACCATACCTCATTGAAAGCCTTCAGTTCGTTTTGGGTATTATTTTTTAGTCAAATGATGCCAAGTCGAAATGTCGTGTCCCTGATATGTTCAAGAGAAGTCAAACCTTAGTCAAAATTACCTTATAATTCATAGCCTTCAATCGCGTCTAACATCCCTGAGTTAGTCATGGGTTACTCTAAATTTGTTTTTCAAATCATGTCATGAGTTTCATGTCGTAGTCCCTTCTACATGGAGTCACTTCCTATCGACTTCAACTCATTATATAGGAAGTTGATCTAGAAACCTTCTTCAGTACCTTGTAGCCTACATGCATTAATGGTAGGTTTCTCACCTTCAACGACAAGTTCTCATAATTTACCTTCGATCAAATGATTCTATGAGTGTTCGACTTCAAGACATATTTCCACACTTCATAGATTGTAATGGAAGTACCTTAAGAACCATTTTTATTATTAGTGGTTTCTCTTGCACGTGTTAATGGTTCACATCATTAACCAATAATCAAGTGGTTTCTACCATGTCTTCATGATAAATTCTTTCACATGGTTAGATTCTCACTACTAATCAAGAGATGTAGATCAAGACCCTAGATCTAGTTTCATCCATCCAGGTTGCATGGAGTTATAAATATTCATGATTGTAAACATAGATCCATTAATGATTGCATCCATACTATGTCTTATATTGGCATGGATATTTAGATGTATTTTCATACTAATTATTTTAGATATTTGTGCTTTGATTATGTGAATGCCTACCTCAGTGATGATTTTATATTTCATTGTAACATTTGATTGATTGTTTTAGGTCTCCAACCATGGTCTCTAACCCAAACCTTGGCATGATAAAGTGCTTTAGTCCTCAAACACCTTTTTTGACTTTGCACTTTAGGGGGGGGAATATGTTACACGTCATTTTGTCACATTAGGAAAATGACCATCAATCTAGATCTTTAGATATTCATCAAAGTGTTCCAAAGCATTCCCCTACAAGATTAGAACCTAAAAAATCCCAAAGAGAATGAAATTTCTAGATTACAAGGCCCAAAATTTTAATTTTAATTGTCTGCATAGTTCCTTAGCCAGTTTCTATGCATATGCAGACTTGACCATTAAATTCATTGCAAAAGTGCGCTATGTCTTACACTATGGACTGCACACATTACTCAACTCAAGTAAAAAGTAAAAAGTAAAAAGTAAAACCTAGAAGCTCTGTCAACCAAATCTTTCCCAACTAGAAGATTTGAATTGGTGCTTAATCAATACTAATCCATCTCATCATGGAGCTAATTCCCTCTCTTTGTGGATCTCCTATCCCACCATTTGTGGATCTCATACCTTAGGAAGAGGATCCCAAACCTCCTCCTCTTGGCCTATAAATCAAACACAAGACAGAGGGTTGTGGAGGACCACTGAAGGTAGGTTTATGTTGCAATAATAGGGCTAGAAGGATTTTCATCCAAGGAGAAGGTTGGAGATCATGGGAAGAGGCTTGTGACATCAAGGCAACTAGGTTGTAAGACTTTTCTCCCTTGAATTCAATAAAAATAAATTTTTCTATCCTAATCATGTCTATTATAATATTATTTGTGAGATTCCTTGATCACTCACATGTTTTATAATTAGTTATTGTTTCAACTTATGATGTATGATGAGTTAAGAACTTAATTTACCTTTGGTTGTATATGCTAGATGCTTTAATCCCTTTGTATGTTTCTATCTATGTAAATCTCTTTTGGAGCATCATCAAGAAGTTGTGGAAATCATTGGAAAGGCCTCTAAAGCATCAAGGAGAATATGGTTTTGGAAAGCACTGAAAGGACTTAAACATGCACTTCATTAAATCGGTAAGTGATTCTACGCATATTACTTGATTCAATTACTCATAAGCTAAAGAAAGGTAGAAATTACCTTTTGCTTGTTACTAGGTTTTGCTTGAGATCTAGGGAGCTCCATCTTGTCCATAAGAAGGATTAGTCTGCCTAACAATGTGCCACATCATTTGTGGATTATGTAAACTCTATATTGGAAAATGTAATATAAAATGGAAGTCCAAGGTTCTTCCATGTAATGTGAAAAATCATCTGGGAGTCAAAAGGTCATAGAGAAGTCAAACAGTCATGAGGGTATCCCAAGGGTCACATGGGAGGTGAATGATCAGCCCATTTGCTTTATATACACCCTCATTGTAAATGCAAAGAAATTTTCACCTTGGCTTCTCCTACTAGGAATTACAGAGGAAGATAGTTGTTTTGGAGGAGCAAGTGACTGCTCTAATGCTCCACTATTGGGGCTAGTGGTGTTCAATGTCTTGATGTATCTTGGAACTTTTACTTAATTTAGAAGCTCATTGAGTTGACACACTTTCATGCATATGTCATGAATATTGTAAGATTGTTCTTTGAATTTTTAATATGTATGTTGTTTCTCATCTCTACTAAGGAAATTTAATTATTTTTAGTGGCTTTGGTACTTATCTTGTTAAAAATGTATTTTATTTTCTTCAATAATCGTTGCTTCCTTGTGAATTATTTTGCTAGTTGATCAACGATACATTATTATGAAATTTCTCTTGCTCATTTTCTAGATTAGTACTATTACTGTCTTTAAAGTGCCCACCTTTCTCTCCCCTTTCAGTAGAAGGACCTTAATACTTTCCACATTTGAACATTTCACAAGGAATACTCACTTGTTGATCTGAAGATACTTGTGTATTACCCTCTTGTTTTGAACTTTGTAGCCAAGGAAAATCTACAAAAATACATGGAATCTCGACTGATAATCTGGATAGGGCTCCTATTCCAAATGGTGTGAGGTATAATTGGGACTTCACATTGGGGATACCCCTTGGTTGACATATTTCCAACACTGTCAACACCTTTATAGTAGGGTTTTGCAAAGGGGCAGGTTGACTAGGATAATATCCTATGTTTTTGGTTGAGGTGCCGCAAGTGTGGCACCAAATAGTTGGCCAATGTATGTATTTCCAACATACTAGAAGGTGCTTCCTAGTTTATTTTGGGGTATGGTCCCAATCAACATGTCTGCATCACTAGATGTGCCTGGTAACTTGGGTTTAAAAGTTTGCAGGCAAGGTGCATCTAGAAGGACATGGTAGAGATATCCTGATTGTGTGTATATGAGCTCTAATTATTGATATTTGGTGAGAGCCTCTTCCTCATTTTGTGGGGAGGAATTTGCCACATATTTTGAGATTTATGACATGAGAGATCTTAAAAATAGGTTGAGGAGTAGTTAGGACTTTAGATGATATTTTCACAAACAACGACATTTTCGCCACTCATGGATGTGGTCAAATATGTGCGTAGCATATCTTTGTTTGAAATGGGTTAGGAGTTCTAGTCTTGAGTCTTGGAGGATTTTTGGCTTGACGAGGCTTGGACCTAGGTTCAAAGCTAGCTACGCTAGCCAACAAAACCCTACACTACTGGCCCTTCCGGCAATAACCCACATAGCGTAGGCTGCAATCTCATCTAAGGTAGTATTGGGGGTAGCAAGGGGTACAGAGGGAGGTACCCAAGGGAATAATGTAATAATGGGATGGGCCATAGTTAATAAATAAAGTAGTTAATCCACATCATGTAAGGGACCACAAGTACTTAGCAATAATGTGATAAGCCCATGGTATTAGATGGATGGTATTGAGAGAACGATGGTAATGACCCATGGTATTATATGTATGAATCCTATATAGAGGCTAGAGACTACCCATTGAGAGGATGTGAAGGATTATTGTATTAGCAAACATAAGGCTTGTGGAGTGTTCTCCTTCCTTGAGTGATTGTATGGTGTTGCCCTACCTCAAGGGTTTGATTAATAAAGAGAAGCATTTATATATTTTGTGTTTGTAATTCGCTTGAGATTATTTGTATTTATTGGGTATATTGGCACCATTTCATATATTTTCAGGTCAGTTCTATTACAAGTGGTATCAAAGCACTTTCTTGGGCAAAGCGGAGATTTTTTTTATTTTTGTAGGAATTTTTTGGGGCGGCTAGTTTGTAGATCTAACTTCTTGTCCAAAATTTGAAGAAACAAATTGTAGATCTGGATTATTTGTGAAAATATACCCAATTTCAAAAAACAAATCGGCCAAATCAGATTCCGGATGAGGGAGATATTGCTGATTTAAAAATCAGCTCTATTGCGGAAAAATTTTGATGAAAATTCATGGACGGTGGATCTCCAGTTAATTTTTATCATTTTTGTGGGTAATTTTGAGAAAATAATTGCAGATATGAGATCCTCCTGAAAAATTGCCCAATTTCAAAAAAAAATCGGTCGAATCGGAGTTCAGATGAGGGAGATATCACTGATTTAAAATCAGCTCTTTTTTTCATAATTTTTTGTGACGGTAGACAGCTGCAGCGTGAATCTGAAATTCCATAGTGCCTAGACTGGTATTTCTATCACATGGAATGATGTAGAATGACTGTTCCATTTCTGAAAACAGGTCATAATAAGCATTCTAAGCAATATTGATTGAACTATGGCCATTGTAAATTTTCGCCAAGTAAGTGATTTTTTTTTCAAAACCCTCTTCATGGCTTCTAGCAATATGTTTTTTACAGGAAAAGTTGATGGGCCAACTATTGAAAAATTTATACAAGATCAGAAGTGTGACCGCCCATGGTTTTGGAAGGACTCCATAGGGTATTATTTGAAAGATGAAGCTGCTATATGGTGGAAATCACTTGACAATGAGATTCTGAAGTTATGTCATGTTGACGAAATTGAAAAACTATTTTTGGACAAATGGTCTCATACTGGAAAGAAGGAAACCTAAAAACCTAGCAAAGATTTTATTTTTATAGGAAAGAAGTAAACCAAGAAACCTAAAGGGTTATTTTCTGTTGGTATCTCCTTATTGCAGGTTCATGGATGTATTCAAAAGGAGAAGATCATTGTGTCTATAAATCCTAGTTGCAAGCATAATTTTATTAATGTTAATTTGGAAAACAAATTGCAAGTTCTAGCAAAACACATTGAAAAAACACAGGTTGACAATAATGATTTTCATTTTTACAAACATTTGAAGCTTTCTACGGATAAGTATGTGTTGCATTGTGATTTTTATACTTCAGATATGGATAACATGGATGTTGTTTTTGGATATCCTTAGATGGAATCTGTGGATACTGTCAATATTAATGTGTAGAAGAAATTCATGAAGCTCTAGTATAAAAAGAAGAAAATTACATTACAGGATATTACCATTAAGACCTAAGCAAAGACTATGGAGGCAGAAGCACAAAGCTCTAATGACACTAACACATCAGATGATGAGACTTTGATGATCGACAACCAAACACAAACATCAAACCAGGTACCATAAAAACAGGTAGAGTCCAAGAAGGCTAAAGTAGAAAATGTTACTAATACTGATACATCAAATGAGGAATCTGTGGTTGAAGTAATATTGGAAGATAAGCAACAACAGTAGGTGCCACAACATGTACCATATACCAATCAGGCTCCATTAGGTGGTGAATTAAAAAATGATACGCCGTTGGTTAAAACTTCAGCATATCACCACCCACATCACCCCGCAAGAAAACAACCAACATGATGGCAACAAATTAGCCACAAGGGCAACAACCCCCGCATGATAGATAGAGAGGGGTGACAATCCACCCACAACACATAAACACAGAAGAGCCTCCAGGGTCAACTTGCATCTCAAGCTAGTGAGGCACCAGCTAGATCGAGGGTTCACCTTTCTCTTGGATGGCTAGATGCACGTGCATGGTACCAGTGGACTAATATTTTGAGTAGATCTTATTATATGTGTTCTTATTATGTTTCGAGGACGAAACATGTTCAAGCGGGTGGGAATTTAGTATACCTAGGGGGGATAGTATGGGGTACAAAGGGAGGTACCCAAGGGAATAATGTAATAATGGGATGGGACATAGTTAACAAATAAAGTGGTTAACCCACATCATGTAAGGGACCACAAGTAGTTAGAAATAATGTGATAAGCCCATGGTATTAGATGGATGGTATTGAGAGAACCATGGTAATGACCCATGGTATTGTATGTATGAATCCTCAATAGAGGCTAGAGACTCCCCATTGAGAGGATGTGAAGGATTAGTGTATTGGAAAGCATATGGCTTGTGGAGTGTTCTCCTTCCTTAAGGAGTGATTGTATCGTGTTGCCCTACCTCAAGGGTTTGATTAATAAAGATAAGCATTTCTATATTTTGTGTTTTTAATTCTCTTGAGATTATTTATAGTTATTGGGTATATTGGCACCATTTCATATATTTTTAGGTCAGCTCTATTACATACCCCTTAGTTGACATATTTCCAACACCGTCAACACCTTTATGGCAAGGTTTTTCAAAGGGATAGGTTGACTAGGATAATATCCTATGTTTTGTGGTTGAGGTGCTACAAGTGTGGCACCAAATAGTCAGCTAGTGTATGTATTTCCAACATACTGGAAGGTTCTTCCTAGTTTATTTTGGGTTATGGTCCCAATCAACACGTTTACAGCACTAGATGTGCCTAGTAACTTGGTTCTAAAATTTTGCAGGCAAGGTGCATCTGGAAGGACATGGTAGAGATATCCTGATTGTGTGTATATGAGCTCTAATTGTTGATCTTTGGAGAGAGCATATTCCTCATTTTGTGGGGAGGAATTTGCCACATATTTTGAGATTTATGACATGATAGATCTTAAAAACAACTCAAAGAGTAGTTTGGACTCTAGATGATATTTTCACAAACTACGACATTTTCACCACTCATGGATGTGGTCCAATATGTGTGTAGCATATTTTTGTTTGAAATGGGTTAGGAGTTCTAGTATTGAGTCTTGGAGGATTTTTGGCTTGAGGAGGCTTGGACCTAGGTTCAGAGTTAGCTACGCTAACCAACAAAACCCTACACTACTAGCCCTTACGGCAACAACCCGTGTAGTGCAGGTTCAAGTCTCACATGAGGCAGTATTGTGGGATGCTAGAACCAGGCTTCTACATCCAGAAGGCTATGTAATGTGGTTTAAGGCGTTTTATACAATTTAGGCCTGATTTTAAGCTAAAGAGAGTTATAGGCTTCACGTAAACATCTAATCATGCATGAAATAACATCTAATAGTAGATCCAGATCTTCACGGAGTAATTAAGATAAAATACAGATAAATATCATTTAGTTGCATGTAAATAAGAAAATTACACAAATTCATAAAAATAGACACATAATTGCTTCAAATATATTTTTATTACTTCAAATATGCCTTATACAACTTTCCAGACCCTGTGCACACAGTTGTAGGGGCCCGAGAACTTAGTTGCAGACTTACCAAGGTCTCTATGCACTCAACTACATGAGCCTTCCCCGTCGCCAAAAACAACAAAAAGATCTATAATTATAGACTCAAGAGTATTTCATCCATTGAGTGATTTCGTTTTTTCTTATACTCGCTAAGAAACCCTTTTATACTATTTTCTATTACAATACCATGGTCCGCAAACTATGGTCCGATCTCATAACAATAATAAAATATAAGGGGTTTTGACCTTCCTGAAACCCATTGACTCCTATTTTACCCGCGCTCTGCTCCTCAAAATGAAAAGACTTACAATATTTTAACAAAATTGACCCAGGGGACCCCGTCCCAACATGCCCCCAACACAATTATGTGACTCATCATCAAGTCACTATGCTAGTACGATTTGGATATTTTCTTTCAGGCTGGTGAACGAAGACTTCACTAGGTGAAGCGCCTCCATGCATTGAACTATTGTCTGTCAAACTTCTTTGACCAACTTTTTCGTAGTCATCCCTTCTGTTGCTAATTCAATGATTCACTGTATCTACTGCATACTCTTGTGTGTGCCTTCCACCGTCTGTGAGAGATGCCCTGCTTCTTCTTCCCATGTTTTCATCCATGAAGTGATGATCTGCATCTTCTTCCACAATTCCTCGATTTTTCCTTGTAGAGATTTCCCCTCTTTCAACCAAGCGAACCATTGCATAGGTTCTAAGGTGTGTGTCATTGCCTTTATTTCATCATACTGCAGCTACTTATCCCGGATGGCGACTTCAATATTTTTCACCTATGGGTCCTCCTGCAGTGAGGCCCATAGTTCTAGAGTCTCTTAAAATAGTTGGCTACGTTCTTTGACTACATCATCGAGCTTCACCCTATCTATTCTAATGGAAACTTTGTGCTGCTCTCTGATCTCTTGTGATGTGGTAGGCTGCAACTTCAATTGAAGCTCTGTAATTTGTAGTTGAAGATGAAAGCAAACTTTATCCACGTGCGCCTTTGATTCTCTAAACGCATATACACGCTGCTGCACTTTTTCTTCAGAAGTGGCCTCAGACTAAATCTAGACCTTGGGGAGCTCACTACATACTCTGGAAATGGCCTGCTCCAGCTACGCCCTTCTCACAATGGCCTCATCATGATCCTGGAGAGATTTGTGCTTTTCATTGCACATCTTTTGATTGGTGATTTGTGGACCCTTTATCACCATGAGAGCCCATTTCTCTCAGACCTTAAACTGATCTACTACACCCTAGTGTAGCTCATGCAATATATATAGGGGAGCACCATGAGGTTATACTTACGTCTTTAGGTATTTGGGAAGTCTCCTATTCTATGACATCATTCAGATGTAAGGATCCATCAGGAATGGGTGCAACATGGAGATATGAAGTGAGGAACAACTGCACACTACTTGATGTCGTTGGTTTGTCGCTCACTTGAGACCATCTCACTTGAACCACACTTGCTTGAACCTGGCTCGCTTGAACCTGCAACTCCTTGAGGCCTGCTTGGAGCTTTGTCAAAATAGACTGGTATTGTTCTTCAATGTGGCCCCAAATATCTTCTTTCACAAACCTAACAATATCTCCAATTTCATCAAGGTCCCCCTCATTGTGGATCATGGCCTCCCACTAGTGGACTTATTAGACTTGTGCTTCTTTCATGTGCCTCCCACACTAGACTTTTGTTGCCATTTAAGAATAAAGGGAGAATCAACGTTCTTCGGGTCTATAAAGGGGTCTTCGGTACCTTGATCAAGCTCTTCTATATGCTACTCTTCGGTATGCTCACCCTCTGGTTCCTACATGGTATTCTTCTCTAGGTTGATGGCCACTATATTCTTTTCCTTCCGTGCCTCTTTACTAGTGCCTCCTGCACCTTCTGCACTAGTCTGTGTTATACCTTTGAAAATATATGTTGGAAGGAGCCAGTTAGTTGGCCACTGAAGGACTAATTGTGTGATATCATCTTTGGTGACCAAAAATGGAAACGCCATCCATTTCTTCGTCAAATCATGCCTTGCATGGATGTATACATGATGGAAATTAGCCTTAAAATCTGCAATGCACGGATATTGTTTGAACATACTTGGTGACAACCATGGCTTCTGGTTAATTACCTTATGCAATTCCATCTCAAAAATTACCCAGAACATCTTATTTTCAATTACACAGGTAGGTTCCTTTGTTGTCCATAGCGAGGAAAATTTGGCAGCCTCACACAAATCTGAATCCATCGTATGGAAGTGGGATTCCTCTAGCATCCTCAAAGTTATTAGCATGATCAATAATAATAGCCACACATAGTGGAATGATTTTCCTTCCTCCTACGCTTCATGGTAATCATCCAAGAATTCTTGGCATAAGTACTTCCCCCAATTGAATTGGACCCCCCTGCTACACTGTGCAACCAAGGATACTACTGGTGTCAGTACTTCATTAGCACGACACTTGTGCATGATTTTTCCCAGTCAAGATTTGTGCAACAAACTAGACAACTTCATCTGAGATAGAACTAATGGCATAGCCCCGGGACTTCTTCACCAACCCGAAGTCAATTTTATTTTGGTCTGCGAGATTTTTTTCTTGTGACTTCCCCACAAAAGCATATGTGGGGTTCGCGCCCTGATATGGCAGAACTGTGATTTTGCAGATCAGCATATCATCAATTGGGATGGGCCCTCCCAGCTAGAGACACCCATCATGAACTAGTGCCAACAAATGGTACACATAAATGGTATTAATAATGTTGTCATACACCATGTTGAGCAACCTTGCGTGCTCAATCCCGGCTACCCACTTCATCGATTCAAGCCTTGTAATGCTCACCTCTTCATAGTAGATTGTCTTCAAGTATTTACTGGGTTCCAGCTGTGGAAATTTCTTGTGGTCACACAAATCCCAATCCTCCATCTTCAGAAATGGTACCCAGGCCAACAAGTTGCCCTTAATAGGTACTTCCTCTGGAAACAACGCCATGAATACCTTGAATTTTATAGAGTCAAGGTCCCTAGTTACTTTGGCGGTTGGTTTTCATGGGGTTATATACAGTGGCAACTGAGAAATTGGCTTCGTGATTCTGCGTTGATATCCTCAATCCCCACATTCATCTCTTCTTCGTCTAGGTCCTGGGGTTCCATAAGCTACTTTTTTTTATCCATACGACCCTTCTTTCTCTGCTTAGTTGGAATCTTCCATGGTGATTGCTGAACTGGGGTTTTTTGTGGCTTAATATTTTTTTTCTCTCCTATTGTGGAGGTAGTAGGCTTTAGTCTCAGTGACCAGGGTGTTGTAGTAGGGACTGGCAGTGTTACAATCATGATGTTTCCTAACCCTCTCTTCAAGAATTTTTGCTCAACTTCTAGCCAAATCAGGTAACCAAACATACAACAATACACTCGACTCTTAAGTGCAACAACACATAACAACTTCTCAAGAAGAAAAGTGGCCAAGTGTGGAGCGGGGTGCAATATTTATAACTCAATTCGAATTCAAATTTTCCATTCCCCTGCAAATATTTCCCATAAATACGATTTTGGCGGCAGATTCTCCTAGATTTTCACCTTAAATTCATTTTCCCAGTTCCTTTTAACGACAAAATCATTGTCAAATCAACTGTAGTAGCTCCAACATTCACTTTATAGGTAGGTTGTGTGACAATCCTCCTTGTGGCACAGCTTCTTCATTGCAGTTTCCACCTGCGCATTGTTCTGACACATTGTGTATCCTTCCTTCTCTGATATAATTTTTCCTTGGCATAGTAGTGTATAGTCCTGCGCTTTCTTTCAACTTCCATAAGCACTAAGACTTTCCTGCATCCATGTAGTCATTGCACAAGGGAGGGATCGTCCCTATAAATCTTCAACCTGCTCCCATTAATCCTACGCATAAATACTTCCCCATTCAACTTCGCGAGCCAAACTGTGCCACCATCCGAAATGTCCTTAATTACATAGGGTCCTTTCCAGTGCATCTGAAACTTCCCCAGAATTTGATAAACTCGTTGTCATACATTAGTACCAAATTTTCATTTTTGAAGGTGTGTTGCTTGATGTGATGATCATGCCATGCATTTTCTCTAGCTTTTTGTACATGCCAATGAAGGCCAGCCAAAAACCGGTCTTCCTCTAAAGCCAACAATTGTGCTAGGCATTCCTCCATGACGTCACGATCTACCGTCTCAGTTGCTACTATGATCCTTAGATTGGGCACTATGTATACCATCAGCATTACTGCTTCTTATCTGTAAACCAGTCAAAATGGTGTCTGCCTAGTCAATTTCTTACAAGTAGTCCTATAGGACCATAGAACCACCGGTATGCGAACATCCCAATCATTACTATTAACATTGCATACCTTTGTAAGGGAATTCTCCAAGATCTTGTTGAAAGCTTCAACAGTTCCATTCGCCTGGGGGTGATATGGCATACTCTTCTAATGGTACATTTGGAACTCTTATGTTAAAGATGTGATTGTCTCATTTAGGAAGTGTGACCCTCTACCACTCATCAGAATCTTTTGGCATCCAAACTTAGATAGAATAAACTTGAATATGAACTTCGTAGTAGTATCCATGTTGCAATCCTTCATAGGTTGTGCCTCATCCCACTTGGTTAAGTACTTTGTCGCAGTGATAATATAACACACTCATGTATTCTTTCTCGGTGGCTAAATAGGTCCAACAAATTAAATTTCCCATTTATCAAATGCTCGTAATGTGACCTTTGGATTTAATGGAAGTCCATCCCTTTGTGTTGGTCTCCCGGTCCTTTGACACATCGCAAGTACTGCAGTATTCCTTGGAATATTTATGTACCATTGGATACCATAATTTTGTGCGTAGGATCTTCTGTGCAGTAGCTTCACCTGCATAGTTTCCTCCATTGAAACCACCATGTGCTTCAACTAGAATATCGTGTCTTTCATATTCAGGCACATATCGGCATAGAAATTCATCTGACCCCATCTTATATAGTTGTCCTGAAATCACAGAAAAATCGGTAGCCCTGACAACTAGTTCCTTGTTTTGCTGCATCATACAACCTTTAGGAGCTATGTCAGTAGATAAAAACTGAATGATGTCTAAAAATTTCCATCCGCAACCCTGCCAGCAAAGAGCTACACGTCAGGTAATCCTTCCTCAATATTTGTAGGCTCTTTTCCATTATTGATCTGAGAAAGGTGGTATGGTCCAACATTCAATCTCCTAGGCTTCACTATCACTTCAAAATCATATTCTTTGAAAAGGAGCAACCATCTACAGATTCCCCCCCAACACAAGCTTATTGACCAAGTACTTCAAAGAAAAATGGTCAGTGTACATCTTAAAGTAGCCACCTAGTAGATAATGCCTGAACTTCTATAGTGTAAAAACCATGGCCAAACCTTCACACTCTATGGTTGCATAGTTCCTTTTGGCCTTAGATATTTTCTAGCTGGAAAAGGAAATCAGGCGATCGATATCTCCTGCCCCTTGGTTGTGTTAGGATGACTCCCAATGCTATGCAAGACGCATCCACATGTACATGAAATTTCTTCTTCCAATCTAAGAATACTAGGATTGTTGCCATAACCATCTTCTCCTTCAGAGTATCGAAGTTCCTCTAACAAGCATCATCCCAGCAAAACATAGCATCCTTATTTAACATCTTCTCCATGGGTGCAGTGACTTGCGCGTATGCCTTAATAAACTTCCTATAGTATCTAGTATGACCCAATTACACACATAGTTGCTTTACATTCCTAGGGGGATCCATATTGATAATTACGGTGATCTTAGCAGGGTCTACCATCAATCCCTACTTATAGAGAACATGTCCTAACAATATTCCATAAGGTACACAGAAAATGAATTTTTTCAAGTTCAAAGAGATCTAATACTTCTTACCTGTATCCAACATCAGGCGCAAACTATAGACATGATTTTTGACCAGCTCAAACACTGTCCAATAATCAAGGTAGACTTCCAAAAACTTATGAATGAACTTATTGAATGCTGCAAAAACCACCCTAGAGAAAATCACGAGAGAATTTTTGAGTTCGAAAGGCATGACTGTATACTGGAATGACCCCCGTTATGTAGAGAAGGTAGTCTTGCTTCTATCCTCTAACGCAATATTAAGTTGGTGATATCCCGAGAATCAATCTATAAATGAATAGGCTTCTTGTCCACCAACATTCTCAATGACTTCATTTGTAAACGGCGTAGGGAATGGGTCATGTACACATGCATCATTCAACTTTCACTGATCTACGTAGATCCTCATATCACCTTTTTTTTTTCTTCTCTTGGACCACAATAGGATTGACCCACTTAGATTCATCTATAGGCTCAATTGTTTTGACCGAGAGAATTTTATCGAGTTCCTCTCATACCTTTTCCTTGTATTTGGGGCTCAACTAATATGGGTGCTACTTATCTGGCTTCGCATCAGGTTTTAAATTGATCTTCATCATCCCTAAATCTCCTATGATCTCCTTCAAGTCAGAGAACTTGGTTGTAAATAAATCTTGATATTCATGTAATAATTCAGCGACCTTATCCACTGTATCATCATCCCAATAGTTACCAATGTTTGCAAACTGTGGTTCTGCTTCTGAACCAATGTTTACCTGCTTTGTGTGCACTGGTTGTGAAATATCATGAATCTCCATTTCCTAGCACCATTTGAGTGGTCACACGTGTCACACAGATGTGGACCCTTCACCCACTTGAAAACACTAAAAATGCATGCGACATGTCACCTGGTCTATACTTCCATGTTACTTATGATTTCATCATGATGATGTCAATTGCCACTATGTCTGCAATGCCATCACCAAAATATAATCACATTGCGTCATCTATCTTATTATCATTCATCCATGTTGTCAGAAGCATGGAGGAAAAAGGGTATCATGAGCCTTTATGTTTCAATGAATTTCTTCATTATAATTAAAAAAAAAAAACACTAGGTTCAATCCTTTACAATGTAAATTTCCATGATTGCTCGACTCTATCTATTAACTCTTTCATTATTGCTTCTCTTCCATGCTAGCTCAGGTATGCTTCATTGCAGTCGTTCTCCATCATGCATGTTTTCAATTATTTTGGGGAAGGCCTCCCACCAAGATGATCTATTACATATGTGCCCACTCCACTTCTACTGCTTCAATCAATTGTCATATTGCCTTGTCTACTGATGTGTATATTTTCCACCTTTATCTTGACTTACATCATCACAAGCACTCCCCTTTGTGCTCAAATTTGGATTTCATCCAAGGAAACTCCACTATGGCTATGTGTTAGATGGGCTCCACCAATGGCAAATAAAAACGCATTCCGCCTATGTAATTCAAACACTTATGACTCCTCCTAGGCTTGCATCATCCCAGACACTCTTCCTTTGTACACTTTTTGAACATTCCAAGGTACTGTCAGGAATAAGTGTTAGTGGCACCGTCATTGACCAATGAAATTTTCTTTCACTGCATGGTTGTCTTCCCATGCTATCCTAGCTCTTTGGTTTACCAACTCTACCATGTTTGTTCAAAGCACCAAATTGTCACCAATTCTATCACCAACTAGACCATTCTTCCAACTTTAACTCTACACCTTTGACTTTTGGCGGTACCAAGCTTTGATTAGCAATAACTTATGATCTAGGAGGGAATTTTTAAACTTATATATACCACTATAAATCTCTTTTATATCTCTATCCATATAAGTGTGTCCCAAGTCCTTTTTAGCTGACCTACTAACTTGAAAACGAATTTAAATTCATTGAACCTTCTCCATATTATCCTTTTACATACCTTGAGGTGATCTTCATACTTCTTGCAATCATCTCTACCTTTTCCTTCATCCTCATCACCTTTTCCATAAATGACAACACATTTCTAACAAAAGAGCCAATATCTGATTGTCTAGAAGTGATCAACTACTATATTTGAATATTTCCACTAAACGATTGTAGATTGAATGAATGTTTATTGAAATAATTGATAAGACTTCAAAACTTGAAGTTTGATATTTGATAATCCCCCATATCAAATGCAAGGTGAAAAGTTTTCAATAGTTCATTTTTGTAAAGGATCCAAGCTAGGGATTTGGATTCTTTAGGTGGTAGTTTTTTTGGTTTAGCACTAACCATCTTCCATGGAAACTAGTGGTTTAAGGTTTACCACTAACCAATTTTCTTTGTATTATGTGGTAGTTTTTGGAGGACAACTAACCAATATTCACTTGAATAATATTGTGGTTTTGGGTGACCACTAACCAATTTGAATTCATCAAATTTAACCCACCCCCCCCCCCCCCCCCCACATTAAGGGTTTAGGGAAGAGTTTATTTTATCATTTTTCATTCACCCTCTTTAGGTGGGGAGAGTAACATATTTGAATTTTGTCTTTATCTCTATTTTGACTAAATGGTAAGACTAATGTAGTTTCTTAACTTCTTGATTCCATCCCGAGGAATTTATCCATCCATAATCAATTGTCCTTTTATCCTTATTCTACTTTCAATATTGATCTAAGAAGTGATTTGTCTTCCCAAAATGAACTCAAGGATGGAGATCAAAACATGAATCTCCATGTGACCATTTCTCTAACAATGATGCCACTTTTTATCAATACTCTTAACTTGATTAAGAAATCCTACACTCAGAAATTGAATTGGTTTGAAGTAATATATAATATGAAAGCTATTGTTTTTGGTGTAGCCCAAGCTGTATTGATTTTCATTGAATGGGATCTCTTCCCAAGGTCTAACAACCATCCTAGAAAGATCATTTTCTTGTTATTTATCGTATTCACAATTGCTTCTATGGTTGATTCATTGATTCCATTAAGTCATATGTATCACATTTGTGTATCAATCACATGTATTATGTCTTGGGTATCATGAGTTACATCAACGTTTTCCATTATTTCAATGGTATCACATGTTGCATCAAAATTTTTAGTATAGTCCTTTCTTCACATGTTGCATTACTTCGCATTAACATCTCTTCTATGCCACAACTTGCATTAGTTGTTTAAATGAATTCATATGTATCATAAGATGCATTAGCCTTTTGTATTAGATATTTTGTATGAAAAATCGCATCATCATTTTTAGTAGATGTTGCTTCAATAATATCATCAATTTTAGCCTTCTTTTCTCTTAATTTAGTCTGAAGTGCATCAAGAAATTGATCCTTCATATCTATTTCTCTTTCAATATCTTTTGAAACTTATCGCGCGTCATCTATTTCATTAATTATAGTTTGATTTTGTTGTAATTTCCACTCAAATACTTTAATTTTATTGCGCAATTCGTGGTTTCACTCTTGTAAATCTTTAATTTCCTAAGATGCACTTTTTCTCCTCTATAGGGGAGGCCTGTAATTAAATGGATAGTAGTTTCAAAGATTGATTGAGGTTGGTTGAGCCAGAGATTTCTAGTGTGATATATACTAATTAGATACTTAGAAACCTCCTCTTTCATCCATTACAAGTCTACTACTAGAGGAGCACTAAGAATGTTGCAAATCCCTTCTTTTTGTAGCAATTTTTCCTGTAGATTCCATTCATCTCATGGTTTGACCCATTTGTAGAAAGGTTTGAAATTATTTTCTTAGGATGGTTCATCAATTTTTTTCTTGCTAAATGTTTTACATGCACCTTTCTAACTCTAATTTTCCAACAAAGATCAAATCTAGCCTTGGTATGCAATTCAACTGTAATTTCTTCATCTTCTAAAGGAGCTTTGCATTTGGCCATAGCGAAATCATTTCAAAATTATTCGGTTCGTAAGGAGTCCAAGAGTGATCCAGGTGGATATTGGTGGCCACCTGCCAAGTCCACCTGGACCCCCACCATTGTCTTTCTCAGCATTTTCAGTTTCCTTAATTGTAGCTCAACTTACTATTTTTAGTAGTTTTCCGGGTCCTGAACTTCCGGAGCCGTTTTGAGGCCCTAAACGACACTTTTTGGGGAATCCGGGGGCAACATGGGTCCATGAGATGGACCATGTTGCCCGTTCCAACAATGATAGTGCTCGAATAGATCTTTCTAATGAGCTATTGTACGCGTCAAACGGAGATCATATGCTAAAGTTACGACCCCGGGAAGTTGATGTACCAACTTACGCCCAAACGGGGCCCACAGTTTGG